>APFE030862120.1:0-48260 GCA_000404065.3 Pinus taeda
GACAAGCAACTTTGAAAGAGTTTATTGACTGAAACAACTTGATCCAGCAGTGCCAAGAGGGGAATAAAGACACCAGCTCCTCCATCAGGGTTATGGCATGCCTAATGGAATGCAGTGAGATGACATTGATGAGACACCTACTTATGCAAATGCAAAGAGTGTTGATCGCTGATGGAGGGCTACTAGACCGACTCTAACAATTCCAATGGGGCTTGTTCTGCCATTCTCCTCCTAGGATAGACTCTTCCAATTTCTAGATTAGCCTTAACAATTTCTCCCTCTCCTAGTTTGATCTTTGACCTAGTTAGCATTCAATAATCCAACACAAGCTTGTCTAATCTTAGCAAACCTAAAGCTCTGATACCACTTGATCTGAAAATGAAGATCTTAGATTACTTTGAAGGTATTACAGACTCATGCGCATGAAATTTCCCATATTACTTAGTGCAATTGATCGATAAGATTGTGAATAACATAGACAAGGAAGCAGTTAAAGAAACATAATAACTAAACACACATAACACAGCAAATTTAATATGGAGTTCACCCAAAACTCCTGGGCTACGTCTCCTGTTCCAGCCTTCAACGGTGACCTCTCTATTATGTCTTCAAGAGTAGATTTTCACAAAATGTGAGCTCAATTTGAGTCTCAACACAACAGATACAAAACAACAGGAGTTTGCTTGAATCCTTCAAGCCTCTATGAGTACACAGACTCTTTCTCTCCTTCTTTGGCTCTGTTTTCTCTCTGTCTTAGCATTGCTTGCCTCTGTCTTTGTCATTCTATGGCTTTAAAGCCAATCGACGTTGTTTGTTCGTTTACTCTTCTGGGCTTTTTAGCTCTGACTTCTGTCCGCTCAAATCCCCCTCTGAGCGTTAGAAATCATTGCTAGACATCTTCAAGGATGGTGGCCACCTGTTCTGTAACGGAAGGGACCCTTGGTGCCTTTGAAATCCAAAAAATGGTCATTCTTTGTTTACAAAGAGAAATACTCTAAAACACAAGAAAATTCACCAATTTGTCGTTTATCAGACTTCAAAATCATTAATTCCGCCCTACATTCCTATTGAGTCTGCCTGTAATCGCTTTTGCAAGTCGCAATGCCATTGTGCCATGGTTTCCTATGTATTTGTAAAAATACATAAAAATACTGAAAAAGGCTTTATGGAGGACTTCAAATAATATACATTTGCATTTATAAACCCTTTTGGGTTCGGATACATCGCATTGGGCGCATTCCCTATATATTTCGTTTATTTAACGAAAATACGAAATAGATAGAAAAACATGTTTTTTGGAACTCAAAATGTATTAAGTTTCATCTATAATCCTATCGGGTCCGGCTATCGCAGTCGCATGTATCGGCCCTGCTCCTTTGTATTGCTCCGATGCGATATGTCGCAATCGCATATCCCAAAGTTTCGGCCCGTTGGTAAGTGCTCCTTTGTATTGTGCCAACATGATATTGTGAGTTAACTTGGGCCGTCGATCTACGCGCTTGATCGACGATCCTCGTTGGCTCACGTTGATCGCTGTCGCAACAGTCATATGATAGCCTCCGCCTGCCTTCGCCAATTGCGATATGTCAATCGGATCTGGGCTATTGATTGGCCAGATGCGACGGCTCCTGTGCATCGTTGTCCAAGCCTCCGATAACTTTGTTTTTGGCCATTTCTTCCTTGTAATTCTCTCCCAATAGTGTTTTCCGCCTTTCGTAAGGTTTTTCCTTATGCGATAGTTTTTTATTTTGAAGACTTAAAGGGTGTTTTGGATCCATTTTGGATCATATATGCAAATTTACTCAGTAGTGAATGTTGAAAACCTGAAGCTTTATGAACCTCCATTGATTATGGATACCAAAGAGGTTGCACATATTCCTATAATGGATGATTTTTCACCAGAGTATCTAGACAAGTTGCCCAAAGATATCATACTTGACAGGAAAACCAGAACTTCACAACAGGGAGATGTGGAGTACATTTGTGTTGGCTTCAAAGGAATGCATCTGAGTAAAGCTCGATGAATGGAGAAAGAAAAAGCAAGGGAGCAATTTCCTCACCTGCCAATTGACTGAAAAGGCTTTTGGCGGTCCAAAAGCTCTTAGTGGGGAGGATTGATCTAGGTGGATCTCTAAAAAGTACCAGTGGCATGGTAAAAAGGCTCAAAACTAAAAATGGCGGAAACTCTATAAACTTAGCAATAGATCGAAGTGCTCGTCATCTTGATTCCAACGATGTGAATGACACTCGAATCTGAGCTCATATGAAGAAGATAGTGCAAGTCAAAGTTAGGTTTGACTTAGACAGGTGGCAGGAGAAGATGACATGGCAGAACTCTTCAACGAATGGGGAAGTGCCAAGTGGCAGGGTGCCATTGGCCCCGCATTTCACTAATCGCCAAAGGCATAGGTTCGCGGTTAAGGAATCAACCTCGGCAGAGTCAAGATGTGATGTGATAATCACATATCGCAATCACAAACAAAAGTTCTTACAGAATCGTCCCCCGACAATCAGGGTTGTGATTGCGATATCACAATCGCATATAGCATAGCATGCATTCTTAAAAAATAAGACCCGTCGGTTCCACCGATTGCGATTTTCCAATACTCCCGGATGTGATATGGTATAGAGCATGGTTTTGGAAACATGGTGGGTCCATTGGATCGTACATCGCACATCACATCTTGCAGCGGCCATTATGGAGGAACACCTTGGTTCCAACCGATTGCGATTCGCGATGGGGTTATTAGCGTTGACAAAGCCACCGAGTTCAAGGTATATGTCAGTTCATGTGAAAACAGTGTCAAGGGCAATTTTTCTATGTTTGCCAGGTTTATTACCTACAGCCTGAGAATCTATATTGTAAGCGCCCACCTGCTAAACTTGTCATCTATTGGGAACTACCCAAGATTGAGGAGTCGGTCAATCAAGTATATACATATATGGTACAGTCCACATAGGAAAAGGGGGAGACTAGCACAGGAGTTCAAAAACCATTGCATACAACTGTAACCCGACCTAGCAGCAGGCGGGAACCTCACCTTGAGGAGCAGGGAGGTTCCGAGAAGGTGCAGAAGCTTCATTCCTCCGAATTGGGTGTTCGGATAGGCGATTTTTCATGATTTTTCACTAGGAGTTCAGGGGTACTATCTATTTCTAAATCTGGGCTCTCCATTCTTCGTCCATCTTCCATCTTGGAGGTATAAGGATTGTAAATGTTGCTTGTACTTTTATCTCTTTTTATGCCACTTAATGAATAAAGGCCTCCCCACTATTTAGCAGAGCCCAGAGACGTAGTCCAAATTCCATAAAATCCCAAATCAAATATTTGTGTCATAGTTTCATGCTTATCTTTTTATTTCCGCATTGTTTTATGTGCCTTTAAGTTCCATGGTTAATAAGCTATGTTATATGTCATTCTGATGCATCTATAAGTAAAAGATCTTAGATCATTGACCCAGTTGAGGAGATTGACATACCAAACCCATCCTCACATTTACAATAGAGACGTTAGAGGTGAAAAGACCATGGGGGTGCAGCCATCTACATCATGTGGCGAAAGTTGACTAGATCAGGGCACCGGATCTCCTGAAAAGGAGCAGGCAGGACAAAGATGGTTAGAGGGTGAGACCAGGGCGCACTTTTGTTGGTGGAGAGTTGGCTTTAGATATCAGGAGCTTGAGGAGGAGGTTGAGCATGATGTTGAGATCCCATAGGATGGTGAGGAGCACTTTGATATACCCGATGTGGCACAGGAGTCACATTTATTAGAGACCTCTTTGATAGCCCCAATTGACACCTTGGTGGAGACGATAAAGCCTACACACATAGAACCATCTGTTGAGGGGGTGCCACCTGATGAGCCTCATCATTGGGTAATTATATGGGCCTTAATTCACCTCCTAGCTTAGTCAAACCAACTTTTCTCACAACTTATTACATGTTTTTATTATATTTTGTTTATGAGATGAGTTAGAGTTGGATATTATGCCTAGTGGACTAATATGCATTGAATGTGGGATTGAAGGAGAAAATCAAGGAATTTTGGAAAATAGTAAGGTTAAAACTCGAATGGGACAAGGGAGAGGGATTGTAGGAGGTAAATCCTCCTCATTTACTTCCCCCCCATTCAAATATTCCTCCATCCATCACACCCGCTCTAAGTGTAAGCAGCCAAGCCATGAGGATTAGAAGGTAGGTAAGCAAGTGAGAAACAAAGAGCTAGTTTATCTCGATTTCGGGAGCCGAGCCTCCCTGATTTTAAGGAATTTATTGGGGACTTTAGTTGTATAAGTAGAGAGGCCTAGAGCCTCACTAGGATTCGAATTTTGGTTGTAAAACTCTAAGCTATTTTCGAGCTCCAAACTTGTGAAAGTTTTATTGATGTAATTTTTTGTTTTGGTAATAAGAATTAGTTTTGTTTTGAGCCAGCACTAATTTAACTCAAAGGGATGAAGCTCTTGGGTTAGGGCCCAACCCTAGCAACCAAGGCTCCTCTTTTCTTGTATCTGTATGTTTAGATTAGCCTCATAGCTTCATTGTTAATTTGCTTTTAGATGTGTAGATTGGATTGGTTGTTTATTAGTTTGCTTCCATTTGTGCCTTACTTCAGTAACAGGTTAGTAGGAATAAAAGGAGTACCACAATGTTGTCAGTGGGTGTCTTGGCCTCATTTCCTCCCTTTCAGATCATGACTTTAGGAAGGGGCCTTTATGCAGCCCCAAAAACACAGATTTCTATATCTTGCATAAGCTTTAGAGGTTACTGTATTTAAGTTAGCATTTGATCAGTTTTGCAAAGTAGGATTTCATTTCCATATATTATATCTTCACTCCTGCAGTAGATCTCATCCATTCTTTCATTCTTTTCAGCAACTTTCCTCATGCATCATGTAGGCAGTTAGTTCATTAATTCTGCTTTTCTAGTTTATGAGAATGCTTCTTGTTTACATAGCTTTTTGGGAATTATACATGTTTTATGTAGAGTAGGTGCTTCAGGAGGAGACAAGGACTTCATAGCCAGCAACCACCTTCCACTCCATCCACCATAGTCATTCCTTGTTTTCACCATTGCCTTCACTAGTTTTCATCATTTTTCATAGAAATTCTTCCAAGCACATTGAGTGAATCCAACCATCCTCTATCTTTGTTATTGACTTCTAAGTGATCCTAGACCTTTCCTCACTTCATTCCACCCATCTACAGCCTTACCTAAGCCTTCCATCACCTCCAACACATTCCATTTTTCTCTCGGTTGTATCCTGTAGGTTTACAGGGAATCCTGTAGGTTTTCCTAAAATGGCCTGTTTTGAGGCTGAATTGAGGGAAAACCTCTAGAAAGTCGCCAAAAGCCTCCCAAGGGTCTCCCACACCATCCAACCATCTCCTAACCCTTCCAGCCATCCTCCAACATCCTTAATTCACCTGCCACATCACCCAAAGAAATTAGTTTGCATACATGATTTTGCATGAAAAGACAAAAACACAAAAATAGATTTATTTCAGTCCCTTTACTTGCACTTCAGTGATGTTTGATGCTTCTTACTGCCATGCTTAGATAGTAGCATTTGGTTCATGATAATTTAGCATTATTGCAAAGCATAGTTTCTTGGCAGTTAATTAGGAAATGGTGTGATTTAGCATTGAATTTCGGTCTTTTCCATTATTGCAGTAGAGTAGCTCTCCCTTAGAGAAGATTTCCCTTTCTTCCATCAAGAAACCAAGCTTCTTATGACTCCATAGAAGCCTAGCTTGAAAACCCCAGTGGTCTCTCTCTAGTTGAACTGTGAAAAAAGGCAGAACCATCACTGTTACTTGTGTATACAACACTGTCACCTCCAAGTTTGTATGAAAACCGGGTTGACAAAGTAAAGTTGGTAGCCCAGGAGTTGCAACATTCTTGCTGCAATACTGGCACTCATCACTTTTTGGCACCATTTCTGGGGAGGTGTCTGAGTAATATGTGAATACTGCTTCTTTCTTTTATTTTCTTGTCTCTAATATTCTGCCATAAGTTTATTTATGCAAAAGTAATCTAGTTGCTTCCTTTTTCATTCTACATTTTTTGCTTTCCTTTCCATTTTGCAAGCAAGATTTCAATTCAACAAGTAGTTTTTCTTTTTTTTGCTAAGGCAAGAGTGGATCCTTGTATTCAATTAAAAAATAAATATTATACAAAGGCGACCTCGGCTGTGGGACCCACCAATACAACAGGCCAACCCCAGAGCAAGGTCACAAAACTACAAAGCATATTCAAGGACACAAGCCCGCTAAAACAAACCTACAGCCCAAAACTGACCGTTGGATCATGAATTGCTGATCCAGTGTATAAGAAAGATATCAGGTGGCCAACAAGCGCACCTTTTAACAAAAGAATTGGACCCGATAAACCCAGTAGACCATAATCTATAATCTTATCGGGTCCGTTTTTGGCTTCACCATCGATCACTTTAACCCTCCGAAATCCACCATTTGCGCGCGATCCCGGAGAGGTCTTGTGAACAGCTCAAAACATAACCTGACGTGGACCCACCAACTTGCACGCAAAATCTTGGCCGTCGATTATCCGCTCTTGATCCAATGGTTACGGATCATATCGCACGGGCTATGGGTACTGATGGTTAGCGCGTGATGAAGGTAGTAATTCCACCACACCTCTAGCCACATGTCTCATGGTGAGTGGAATCGCTCCCAAATGAGAAAAACCGCTTCCTGCTTGATGAGCTTGCGAAATACCATAAACCACCGCGAGGGTCGTAAAGTTGTTCACTAGAATAAAAGTTGGGGATTTGCGGTTGCCGAGAAAATCTGGGTTCCGGCTCATGGGCCACAAGGAGATGAAGATCCCTAAGATGTCTGGATTGCCATTACCTACGTTAATGAGGCCGCCATAGACCTGCCACCTAAAAGGGATCACACTTATGTCAAAACACTTCATGATGAAACCAGAATAATTGTACCCCATTAATCTGGTTCTGTGTTAGCAAAAATGGTCTCTTGATTTTCCTGATGCTGCTGTCAGTCTCTAAGGGCTCTGGATGAACATCCCTCCTTCAACCTGTCATCTGTTATCTCCTCCCACCAGCAACAGAGATCAATATGCTTATTTCGTACCCCCTCATTAGCAAGCCAGTCCGCCACTTGGTTGGCTTCCCTAAGAACATGCACCAACCCAAGGGTTCTCAGTCGTCTTAGGTGCACTTGGATTATTTGGTAGACTTGCAGAAGCCACCATTGTTATGATATTTTCTCAGGAGTAGCTCCAGCATTTATCCTTTTTACTAAGTTAATGACAAGTTATGAATCAGCCTCAATGATGACATTTTGAATGTTGTACTTGAGCAGTATTTCCAAGCATGATTCCATCGCCTTGAGCTTAGCCATATTGTTAGTAGCTTTGCCAAGATAATTGTGGAAGATGACTTGTATATTTCCTTCCTCATCCCTCGGAACCCCTCCATAACCTACTTCTCCTGGATTCCCTTTTGAAGCCCCGTCTATGTTGAATTTTAAAAAATCATGAGAAGGGGGTTGCCACGAAGACTTTTCTGTTGAGGTTTTCTTGATAATCTACCTAGAACCCTGAGATGGATTGACCTTGAGCTCTAATTTCTTCAATATTCTTGCCTCTCCTTGTTCAATAGGTTTACATGTAGCGTCCCCTCCCAGGATATGTACAGTTTCTTTGAGTTGTTGAAGGCCCAGTTTGATGATGTTACTCACCGGACTCACTTTCTCCTTGAAAATCCTATTGTTATGGTCCTTCCAGACATTCCAGATTAAGAATCCTAGGGTCAGCCTCCAGGCAGAGTTTATGATCTCATTATCTGAGAAATTTTTCCTCAGTTCTTCAAAGTGATGATGATGTCATTAGCATCTCTATCTGTTTGCTCAAAGACTTCTCCAACCCAATTCGAAAGTGTTGTGGTGAAAGTGCATCTATTCAGGAGATGATTTGTAGTTTCTTCCTGTTGTCTGCATAAGTGACATCTTGAGGGGCCAATAAAACCTCTTTTTCTTAGGTTATCCCATGTCAGAATCTTGCCCAGTTGAACCAACCACTTGAATAGTTTTATTTTCATCCAATGAGGATTTTCCCAGATTTCTTTCCATGTCTTATCCGTGTTGGGATGGTTTAGCCCTGCCTCTATTATTTTGGCTTCCTTAAGGTTGAAGAGACCTGTCTTGTTTTTTCCCCATCTTAGTTGATCATTCAAGTCTGTATTCAATATTTAGCTTTTGTCTAAAAGACCTTGAAGGGCTGTGGCTTGAGTATGCAACAAGCCCATTCCACTATAATCTGGAAGTTTCCAAGTTCTCCATTTCTTATCATTCATTTCTTGGTCCCAATAGTCACTTACCCACTTTAGTCCTTTGCTAATGATCCGGATTTAAACAGGAACTCAACAAAATACAGAGATAACCATATCACAAATATGCAGCGGAAATAATACTTCATTTCATTAATGGAAAATATCAAAATATGCTTACAACCAGAAATGGAAAGAAACCAGCTAGGGCGATGGTAGCTTATCTCTGAGAAGAGATGTGATGGCTACATGCCTCTGAACTGTGTTACAATGAGGCTCGAAGGCCTATTTATTGTTGAGAAACAATGGAAAAACCCATCACATTCCAAAACCTAACCCTAGGAGATGAAACGCCAAACTGTGGGCCCCGTTTGGGGGTAAGTTGGTACATCAACTTCCCGGGGTCGTAACTTTAGCATATGATTTCCGTTTGACGCGTACAATAGCTCATTAGAAAGATCTATTCGAGCACTATCATTGTTGGAACGGAAACACCGGTCCATGTTCCATGGACCCGTGTTGCCCCTGGATTCCCAAAAAACGTCGTTTAGGGCCTCAAACGGCTCCGGAAGTTCAGGACCCGAAAAACTGCTAAAAATAGTAAGTTGTGCTACAATTAAGGAAACTGAAAATGCTGAAAGAGACAATGATGGGGGTCCAGATGGACTTGGCAGGTGGCCACCAATATCCACCTGGATTATTATGAGCCTTACATCAAACCTAAGTACAGAAATGAAGCAAAAAGGATTTTTCCTTTCAGGTTCCTTGAAGACAAGTATGCCCCCATGATGAAAATCATCATGAAATATTTCACTTGTGAGGGAAGATTTTCCAGACTGTACACCTATCACATCAGGCTTCTCATGCATTTTACCAGGGTGAGGATGTTAAACCTCCCTTATTTCTTGTTTAGGAATATTGAGAAGATGGCCCACTGTGTCCAGAAAAAGCCATACCCTCAGCAGATGAGTAGTCTTTATCATTATTCCCTGATAAATATGATTGTGTTTCATCATCTTAACCTCCTCAACATCTCTTAGGACATATTTATTGCTCATGACATCTTCAGGGGCCCTCAAATTCCTCCACCAGTGTCCCAAGAATCAGGAGGACCTTCTAGTGGTGCTCAGGTGAAGACGGATGAGAAGGCCAAAGAGACTAGAGCTACTAAGGTGCCTGGGACCTACATGATATACTAGAGAGGCACAAGAAGATTGTTTGCAGCTGATAGCCAAGCGTTTGCTCCACACGATGTGGAAGGGACCTTACCTTCTTCATCAAGTCATAGGCAAATGCTTGCTCCATAAGATGTGGAAGGGGGTTTGCCTTCTTCATCAACACCACAGGAACAGGTGTAACAACTGCACAAAGCGAAATAAAAGATGTAGGTGGAAGATCTTGATGATGAATAGGAAATAGAATTTGATTTGGTAGAGCATGATAAGCTAGAACATCATTATATTCATCATGGCATAGAAACAATTGACTTGGAGGCTCAGGATGAAGCAACAATAAAAGACATCATCATACAGGAGAAAGAGGCTCAAATCCAAGAATTGATGGACAATTTAGAGAGAGCCAAGTATGTCATCGCATATCTGGAACAAGAGAACAAGAAGTTGAGTGACAAGTAGGTCCTCATGGAGCTAGAACTTCTCAAGATAAAAAGACAAGGTGATAAGGGTAAGTCAGCAATGCAAGAGGAAAAGGCGTCGGTCACTTTGACTCCAATTGAGAAGGAAATTGAGGGTGATAGAGATATTTGGCTTGAAAGAGTCAATTTTCACTTAGAAAAGCTACTACAAAAGGCCAATAGGGAGAACCAGATCGTCAGGCACATGGCCTACTACTATAGGACCTGGAACAAAATTTGCAATATAAGGGTCAAACAGATGAAAGCAAGGCTAAGACGAACTCTAAAAGGAAAAAAGGAGGAGGATAAGCTTAGGTTTCTTGTTGAAGCTTCCTTGGCTCATCACGATAATTGATGATGGTGTTGCTCGCCAATTTTGGTCAAGTTTGGAGGAGTTTTTGTTTTTTGCAAATTTTGAAAATTATAAACACGGAAAATTTGGCTCACCGCATTACGCCAGTGTGGCATCCAATGGACAAATGGCCTGAATTTTTGGATTCAAAGCGATGAGTACATGCACCCTATGGATTTTCTAAGTTCTTCGCACAAAAATGGTCCACCAAAAAGTCAGAAAAGCCATAAAAATGACCTTTTTTCAACTTTTTGGACACACAAAAGCAGTGTTGGGACAATCAACTTTTGAGCTTCAAATGAAGAACTTCTAGGTGTTTTAGAAATTAGACTTAAAGATATTTCCAATGAGCTACCATGAGCTCAATTTGGATGCCGGGAAGGCCTCCAAAAGGGACCTGAAAGTGGCACTGCACATTGGAACAGTGGCGCTGCGCGTAGGACAAATTTTGCACAGGATGGCCATTTTTCTATGTTTTGAATGTGTTCATGGATTTTCTCACGTGGAGGATGTTTTACTGAAATAAATGATGATTTGGCTTGTAAATTTGATGGATAATTAGTAGTAGAGGGTAGATTCATTAGATTAAAAGTCAATTTGAGCACAAATGAATCAGTTTTCTCACTTTTAGAGACAAGTTGTTAGGATGCCTAAATTCTAGTTTCTTGTTCGTTGTTGGTTAGATTAGCTCCGCATCTTAGGGATTTGACCCTTGAGGATGGGAGGAGGTTAAAAAAATTCCTATATATTCTTCTTCTTTCTCATCGTAAAGGGTTGGACTTAGTTGGATGCTTATGCCTTGATTGTACATCATTTTGTAGCAGTTTAGTAGGAGATTAATAAAAATTGCAACTATTTCTTTGGAATCCATGTGGTATGAAGTTTAGTTCAATTTCTTCTTTGTGATCATATTTTATAATTTTTTTTGTACTTCATTAATCATTTCATTGCTTCTAAGTGAATGTTTTCAAGTTGTTAGGCAAAATTCATAACATTACTACTCTGCTTTGGAGAAATATTCACCATTATATTTTTTCCACAGTCTAGGAAGGATCAATGATAGTCACATGCTATTCCTAGCTTCTCACCAGTCTTAAAACACATCACCCATCAAGCCCTAGAGTGCTAAACCTTATGCCTACCTTGCCCCATTGAACACCCTACAATTTTCACCTAATTCCCTAGCCCTAACTGTCTGGCTCCTCCTAATCCAGCAAAACCCCTTCAAAATCAAATAAACCTTGTGCTATTATACCTAGCCTAATATTCTATTCCTGATTTAGTCATATTGGTTGAGATCCTTAAGGAGAGAGCCCTCTCTCAGGGCTAGCTACTTGGCTAAGCGTGGTTTGTGGTTACCATGGCATTTCCTTCCTTCAGCCTGAGGTTCAATCCAAGTGATAACATAGTGGCGACTACACTGGGGAATGAGCAAAAGGTTTCGTATTCCCTAGGAAATATCATAAAGTTCAGATCTAATTGTTGATGTTGAACAGTGGTCAGATGCATGCGAAGGTGGAAATCATTCACCTAGAGACTCCAGTGTCAAAAAATCCCAAGGTTTAGAATTTTTATCGCAACTCCACTCTTAAAGACCCAGTAGCATGAAGAATTTCTTGGTGAATTTATTATTATCAAAATGGATTCGCTTGCTCGAAGGTATGCTCCCATGAGCCAGATCACATTCCAGGTTTCCCAAATAAAATTCCTAAGGTAGATTGGCAAAGGAATTTGCCTATGTTTAAAGATGATGATAGGAATGATGTTGCTTTACATCTGGTTAGATTTCACATGCATACTTGAAAGTTGAAGGTTGATTTTCCTTAAGACTGCTTGATGAAGATATTCATGGCCACTCTGGAAGGTGAAGCCCGATCTTGGTATGAAAGTTAGCCGCCTTCTTGTATTTACTGTTGAAAGGATTTTCACACCATGTTCTTTGAAAGGTATAAAGAATCTTGTCCATCCTTAATATTAGTTCAGAACTATTGTAAACATGTTTATAGTTTTATTGAAAATCTTGAGAAAGTTTATGAAGATGATGACTTCATGGATGATGAGATCATGGAAGCCCTGTATGAAAATCCATTTCAGCAGCATAAAGAGATCTTAAAGGATACTTATCAAGATGCTCAGGAAAATCTGCAGCAGGTTCAAGATCTTAGTACAATTGAAAATGATGGAAGACAAGGTCTTATTTCAGATCTACTCATAGCAGAAAATAGTATGCAGGAAAATCAAGTTCCAATTTCAGATTGTGATAAAGTCAAGTTGGTTATTTCAAATCTAGATTCAGATCATGATGATGAAGAGTACCTTGTTCTGAATCCCATGAAGGAGAGCTCTGTTGTTGATATCATCTGGAATGAAGAAAACAAAGTTATTGACCCAAGTGTTCTCAATTCATTAGAACAAAGCCTTCACGAGGAGGTAATCCAGTAATTTTATGAAAGACAAGATGAGATCTTTGTTCAAGTAAGTGAAAAATATTCTTTGGATAATTGAGTGGTAAAAGATAGAAGTGATAGTTTTTATTTTCAAGAACCATATGAAGTTTTCCCTCGTATGATTGATGAGTACGACAAGAAACATGACAATATGGTTTCCATGTCATATGAAGATGATCAACAATGTATTCAAACTTTAGAAGACCAGGGAATTGAGGATTGTCATTCAGATTGTTATTCTCATATTTCATGTTTTGAAATGTTATTTCAAGAAGACAATTATTGTTTTAGCAAAAAAAACCAACAAGTACTATCTCCTCTGTCTGAATATGATATAGATCAACTCCTAAAATATCATGTTACAACCCAAGCTAATGCATGTTTGCAATGTTCACATTGTCAAGAAGGTGTTAGTTAAGCTTCTTCCACTTTTCAAAATGAGGATAGTCTTGAAATTAGATTTCTAGATCAGTGAACAAATATTCTTTTCTTTCATGAAGATGATAGGGTTGTCATGTTTGATAATCTTGAAGACTGTTTTTTGTTTAAGAATGAATTAGACTATGAAATTGAGGAGTATGAGCCTGAGAGAGACAGTATGCCAGAAATCAAGTTAGAATTTCTCATGCTCGATGAATTTACAGCCAAAACTCAAATAGTAGAAGTTTATACTTATTTATGCCTTCCTATCAATCAACATCCAACTATTCTTTTAGATCAGAATGAAGGGAGTACTTCTATTTTTGCTGTTGGATCTCAAGTCAAGCTAGTGCTTCAAGATTTTCAACATCCCTTCGGCATGCTTTTGCAAGCATTAGAGAAGATGAATGTTTCTTGGTTCATTAGCATAAGCCTTAGTTTCAATTGTTACTATGAGTTTCCTACATGTACATCATTCTGCCTGCTTGAGGAAAGTGACAGTAGAATTTCAATGAGTAGCCATATGTTGGATTGGTTACATTGGAAGGTTCACTTCACATGATTGTACATATTTCTTCAGTAGGTAGGTGGTTGTCATCAATATTTGAAGCCCTCAAATCTCAATGGTATGTTGCCATTAATAAGTTTTGTAAGTACTTGTTTCAAATAAAAAAGTCTTGAGTCATTTTTTTTCAGTCAATTTCAAGTCAGTTTTGAGTCAGTTTTTGTTTTTGAGTCATCAATTTTCAGTCATGTATTTTACATTGAGTTTTTTTAATTCCATGCCCAATGGATAAGGCTACTTGGTCTACGGTGTTCTTGGCACCTCCAAGGAGATACCATCCCCAATGGAGCCAATGTTAAATTCATTATTTTCATACTGCCACCAGTGATCAAATATGCTCTTATAAAGTGGTCTTAGGGTGTCAAAGTCAATTTTTTTCATTTCGGTGAGTCTTAAAGTAAAAATTTGATCACTAGGTATTAGGTCTAGGATTTGTTTTCACTCCTTCCAAAGTCTTCCAAGTATTGGTTCATGTCACCATTTGGCTGAGTGTACCATCATTAAAAGAGTTGACATCATTATTTCAGGTTCCAATGGGTAATTTTACACCTTGTTTGTGCTTCAGTTGTGCTTAAGTAAGGCTCATTTCCCTCTCCTAGGGTTTTGAAGGTAAGGTATTTTTTCTTAGATGGTCAAATCATCAACAAAACTTGTATCCTGATGCTCATACACCTTCCCCTATCCTTAATATACCTTCTTAAAAACTTACCATCACTGATATCCCTCAAATTCATCATTTTCCCACAAACCCTAGCCTATTGCTACAATTTGACAGTTCTCTAGGTTAGGCATGTGTTTTTCCCTTTAGGACCCCTTCGCCTCACTCAATCCTTGAAATTCCACTTTCCCCTACTTCCTAACATCCCTCTGTACTTCCAAAAAGTTTCTCAAGAATTTAGAATCCCGTCATCCCCTTCATTTCCCTTCATTTCTACAAATCCCCTGTTCCACATATCGGGATAGGTTTTATTCAAATGATGTTTCTAAGCAAGAAAAGATGAATTTGAAAAAAGTGGGAGAGGTGTTTGTCCACCATAGACCCAAGAATATAAACCTCCTTCATTTTTTATACAGGTTTGATGGTCTTGGAGAAATCTCAAGACTCTAGGTGTCCCAAGAGAGTTGCTACACTTCTGGGGTGACCTTCGGAAAATCAAGTTGTATCCAAGATGGAGTGTCCAAATGACTTTCTTGATGAGTAAAATGAGAACTATACACATAGAGATTTCCAATGAGATATCTTGAGCTCAATTTGGAGTTTAGTAAGACCTCCAAAAGTTGACTGCAACAACACTCTACATTTCGGCAGCCTCATTCTGCACATTTTGACCAGTCTTGGGAGATGGAGCTTTTGACAGGAAAAATTAGCTCAAAATTGAGAAATTCAAAATTTTCTGAAACGTAGACAAAAAAATATTTCCAACAAGCTCCATATCTAATTTGGACACCGAGAAGTCAGTCAAAAGTCATCTTGAAGTGGCGTTGCACGTGCAGGCCAGAGCGCTGCACGTAGAGACTGAGCGTTGTGCGTAGGCCAGTTTTGGTAGTGTAAAAAAACAATGGGCTACGTGTTCAAGAGGGTGTTTCTCGCCTATAGCAGGCACTACACATTGAGCTGGCAAGGGCTAAAGATCCTCCAGCTACCTAAAAACATCGAAAATGACCCTCTCTTCCCTCAAGCAAGTTTCTTCACTGTACTTCATCATTGGTTTGCAATTGAAACCATAGATTCTTCCTTAATTATAACCTAGAAACCCTAACCCCCATTATTTCTCCCATCACCTATCACTAAAGCCTTGAACCCCTCCCTTATATCACTCCATAACATTTTATATTCCTTTTTCCTTCATCCCACAAGCTATACTTAAAAAAACGACCCAAGCCCCTCACACTCATTTTCATTATTCATACCCTCCCATTCATTTGCTAGCCCACCAAATACCTCACAAGGTCATCTCCCATTCCCTTATTCGTAATCACTCTTTCTCACTCCCTTCATCCCTTTCTAGGAGTGCATAGCCTAAAAATTTGCAAACATGGACAGAGAAGGTAGAGACTATGAGGAGGAGGAAAACACTGGCAGTGACAATTCAACAGATAGACCTAAGCATTAGAGAAAACCACTCAAGGGAGGTAGAATTATCAGGGAAGAGCCATCAAACCTCAGAGAGTTGCAGACCTCTCATTTGGCTGTCACCTGTTTTAGGCATGTAAGGTGCTATGAGTTCTGTGAGTAGGTAGAGAGAGTTCAACACCACCCTAAGCTCACCAGGATTTTTGTAGCCAATATACGGGACAACAAGGTGACTCTTGCTGGGGTGACATTTATAGTTTCACCCTCTATTATTGCGGATGCAACCAGGATTCCAAATGTATGGGAGAAGTGGTACAAGGCACAGGACCTGGATGAACACTATTATGAGCCTTACATCAAACCCAAGTACAGAAATGAAGCAAAAAGGCTTTTTCCTTTCAATTTCCTTAAAGACAAGTATGCCCCCACGATGAAAATCATCATGAAATATTTCACTTGTGAGAGCAGATTTTCCAGATTGTACACCTATCACATCAGGCTTCTCATGCATTTTACTAGGGTGAGGATGTTAAACCTCCCTTATTTCTTGTTTAGGAATATTGAGAAGATGGCCCACTTTGTGCGGAAAGCGGAAAAAGCCATACCCTCAGTAGATGAGTAGTCTTTATCATTATTCCCTGATCAAGATGATTGTGCTTCATCATCTTAACCTCCTCAACATCTCCTGGGAGACATTTACTGCTCATGAGATCTTCAGGGGTCCTCAAATTCCTCCACCAGTGTTCCAAGAATTAGGAGGACCTTCTAACAGTGCTCAGGTGAAGACAGATGAGAATGCCAAAGAGACTAGAGCTACTAAGGTGCCCGGGACCTACATGACATACTAGAGGGTCACAAGAATATTTTTTGCAGTTGATAGCCAAGTGTTTGCTCCACATGATGTGGAAGGGACCTTGCCTTCTTCATCAACTCATAGGAAAATGCTTGCTCCATAGGATGTGGAATGGGCTTTTCCCTCTTCATCAACACAGTAGGAACAGGTGCAACAATTGCACAAAGGGAAAGAAAAGATGCAGGTGGAAGATCTTGATGATGAAGAGGAAAGAGACTTTGATTTGACAGAACATGATGAACCAGAATAACATTATATTCATCATGGCATAGAAACAATTGACTTGGAGGCTCAAGATGAAGCAACAATAAAAGACATCATCATACAGGAGAAAGAGGCTCAAATCCAAGCATTGATGGACAATTTTAGAGATAGCCAAGTATGTCATCACATATTTGGAACAACAGAACAAGTAGTTGAGTGACAAGCAGGTCCTCATGGAGTTGGAACTTCTCAAGATAAAAATACAAGGTGACAAGGGTAAGTCTGTAATGCAAGAGGAAGAGGCACTGGTCACTTTGACTCCAATTGAGAAGGAAATTGAGGGTGATAGAGAGATTTGGCTTGAAAGATTCAATTTGCACTCAGAAAAGTTGTTGCAAAAGGCCAATAGGGACAACCAAATCATTAGGCATGTGGCCTACCACTACAGGGCTCAGAACAAAATTTGCAATATAAGGGTCAACAAATGAAAGCAAGGCTAAGACGGGCTCTAAAAGGAAAGAAAGAGCAGTATAGGCTTAGTTTTCTTATTGAAGCTTCCTTGGCTCATCAGGATAATTGATGATGGTGCTGCTCACCAATTTTGGTCAAGTTTGGAGGAGTTTTTGTTTTTTGCAAGTTTTTAAAATTCTGAACACAGAAAATCTGGCTCAACTCATAGCGCCACTGATGCTGCACTTTTCCTAGGGGCACCCAATGGACAAATGGCTTGCATTTTTTTGATGCAGAGCGATTATTACATGCACCCTATGGACTTGATAATTTTTGGGGGTAGAACTGGTCCACCAAAAAGTCAAAAAACACCTTAAAAATGACCTTTCTACCACTTTTTGGACACACAGAAGCAGCCTTGGGAGAATCAACTTTTGAGAGGAAAAATGAGCTTCAAATGAATATATTATAGGTTTTTTGGAAAGTAGACTTGATGATATTTCCAATGAGCTATCATGAGCTCAATTTGGATGTGGGGAAGGCCTCCAAAAGGGACATTAAAATGGTGTTGCGCATTGGACCAGTGGCGCTACACGTAGGACAAAGTTTGCACAGGATGGCCATTTTTCTGTGTTTTGACTGTGATCATGTATTTTCTCTCATGGAGGATGTTTTATTGATGTAAATGATGACTTGGCTTGTAAATATGATGGATAATTAGTAGTAGAGAATAGATTCATTAGATTAAAAGTCAATTTGAGCACAAATGAATCAGTGTTCTCACTTTTAGAGGCAAGTTGTTAGGATGCCTAAATTCCAGTTTCTTGTTCACTGTTGGTTAGATTAGCTCTTCATCTTAGGGATTCGGCCCTTAATTATGGGACGAGGTTGAAACAATGCTTATGTCTTCTTCTTCTTTCTCATTGTAAAGGGTTGGAATCAGCTGGATGCCTATGGCACTTTGATTGTACATCATTTTGTAGTAGTTTAGCAGGAGATTAATAAAAATTGCAGCTATTTCTTTGGGATCCATGTGGTATGAAGTTTAGTTCAATTTCTTCTCTTGTGATTATATGTTAGAATGTTTTGTGTACTTCATTAATCATTTCATTGCTTCTAAGTGAATGTTTTCAAGTTGATAGGCAGAATTCATAACATCATTGCTCTACTTTGGGGAAATATTCACCATTATATGTTTTCTACAATCTAGGAAGGATCCATGGTAATCACATGCTATTCCTAGCTTCTCACCAGTCTTAAAACACCTCACCCATCAAGCCCTAGAGTGATAAACCTTATTCCTACCATGCCCCATTGAACACCCTGCAATTTTGACCTAATTCCCTAGCCTTAACTATCTGGCTCCACCTGATCCAACAAAACCCCTTCAAAATGAAATCAACATTATGCTACTATACCTAGCCTAATATCCTTATCCTGATCCTGTCATCTTTGTTGAGATCCTTACGGAGAGATCCCTCTCCCGGCTTAATAAGGCTAGCTACTTGGCTAAGCGTGGTTTGTGGTTACCCTGGCATTGCCTTCCTTCAGCCTAAGGTTCAATCCAAGTAATAGCAGTCCATATACGATCTATGGTAGTATTGATAGACCTTTGTAGGAGTGTGCTCTCTCTTCATCCATTCTCCTTGAGGATGATGCATTGCCACTTTCGATAAAATGTCTGTGGATGCATTGCGTTCCCTCATTTTACATAGAAAATTCTTTTGGGTATGTCAGTATCCAATGTTTGATCACTCCTCTGTGCTGATCTGTCCCCATGGAGGCTTTCTAACCCAATTCCTCATATCACCTGTACACTACTACCAGTAGAAGACATAGAAAGGAAGTGAGATGAGTAACCACTAGTTAAAGAGTGAAGTCTAAGTGAAAAAGCAACTACAACGAGCTAAGTTATAAAGCTCCATTGGCGATATGTTTTTCTTACAACATGTTTTTATTTATAGGTGTTGTTTAACACTGAGGATAGTGTTCCCCCAAGGGGGACAGTTCTGTAACAACCCTGGTGAAAATTCCATGTCATAAAAGTTAATAAAGGAAAAATAATAACCACGATTGATGGGACACTTATTTCAAGCTGAATGTTGGGCAAGGCATCATAGTATGGGTGTTCATTTGGGAATTAATTGTTAGAAAATTATATATTACAGAGCAATGGAACACATAAAATATATTGCAGAAATATAAACAAAGAAAACACATAAAACAAGAGAGACGCATATATATGTGGTTCACCGAACTTGGGCTACGTCCACGGAGAAATAGCCAGTCCTTCTTTTTATATTATCTAGCAAATTAAAGAGATACAACCTACAGTAGATCTGTTGTAATTCCCTCTTCATTGTCACACAATCTCCTCTCTCTTTCTCACTCAGAATACAGATCTACATAGATGCAATATAATTCCCTCATATATAGTGAGGGGTTGCCTTCTAGGGAAAAAAACCCTAAACTAAACATAATGTCTACCGTCAAATCTCCGCCTAATGAACGGTCCATATTGACTATGAAATTACAACATTTTACAATGAAATTTTACATCTATTTTTAGCTTCGAGGGTGCTACCCCCCTGGACCCCCCTTGCAGCATACATTTTATGGGTGGCATTTTTGCCACACAAACTGCGGCCCAATGTGGTGATACATCTAAATAAAGAAGATAACTAGGCTCCACACCCAACAATCTCCCACTTGGAGACTGATTATAGCAACTCCACCGCTGCTTCATTTGTTGGAAAATGACTCCACTTTGGACCTGATTGTTTCTCACCTTCTTCATCATACTTGAAGAACAATTGAAACTGGGTAGAATCTTAGTTTCTCCCTGGTTACAACTTTTGTTAACATATCTGCAAGATTTTGGCTAGTGTGTATCATTTCTAGCTTCAATTGTCCATCTTCCAATGTTGTCTATATGAAATGGTACTTGAGTTGCATATGTTTAGTCTTGAAATGAAATGCAGAGTTCTTTGCAAGTTGTATGGCACTCTAGCTGTCACTGTATAACCTACCCAACTCCTGCTCCTTATCCAATTCATCCAAAAACATTTGTAACCAAATCATTTCTTTACTAGCCTCTGTAGCAGCAACATACTCTACTTCCATTGTTGAGAGTGAAACAACACTCTGCAGTTTTGAGACCCAACTGACAACTGTTCCACCTACAATAAACGCATACCCTATGGTGCTCCTCATGTTACCTCCATCACCTACCATATCTGCATCAACATGTCCTTATAGAGCAATGTTTTAACCACAAAAGCATAATGCTTGATTTGTGGTACCTCTCAAATACCTGAGAATCTACTTCACTGCCATCCAATGTTCTTTTCCTAGATTATTCATGTACCCGCTTACAACTCCCACTGCATGTGCAATATCAGGCTTGGTGCAGACCATTGCATACATTAATCTTCCAACCACTAATGCATATAGAACTTTAGACACATAATCCATTTCTTCCTGAGCCTTGGGACACATTTCCTTACTTAGTTTGAAATGGCTATCCAAAGTTATATTAACTGGTTTTGAATTATGCATATTAAACCTTCTCAGCACCTTTTGTATGTACTCACTTTGAGACAATGTTAATTTGCGATTCTTCCTGTATCTAGTTATTCTCATACCAACGATTAGTTTTGCAGCACCCAAATCCTTCGTTGCAAATGAGATTGCCAATTTTCTTTTGAGAACATTTATTTCCTTCATGTTAGAACCTGCAACAAGCATGTCCTCTGCATACAATAACAATATAATATAGCTTCCATCATTTTTCCTTTTGAGATAAACACAATGATCAAAGTGACATCTAGTATAGCCTTGTTCAGGCATAAACTTGTCAAATTTTAGATATCATTGCCTTGGAGCCTATTTTAAGCCATACAAGCTCTTCTTCAACCTGCACACTAGTTTCTCCTTCCCTTTTACCTCATATCCTTATGGCTGGTGCATATATATCTCTTCCTCCAAATCCCATGGAGAAAGGTTTTCTTTACATCTAACTGCTCAAGATGAAAATCTTTAGTTACTACTAGAATTAACATTGTTCTTATTGAAGTCATTTTAGCAACAGGAGAAAATAACTCATCAATGTTTATACCCTTTTTGTATGCAAACCCATTCACCACAAATCTAGCTTTATACCTTTTTCTACCTCCATCTTCTTCCTTCAACCTGTAAACCCATTTATTCTGCAATGTTTTTTTACCTATAGGTAACCTAACCAAGTCCCATGTCTGGTTATGTGCTAAGGAGTCCATCTCTTTTTCATTGCTTGCTCCCACTTCATCCTAGTTTCTACATGCACTGCTTCTTCATAAGATTCTAGTTCACTAGAATCAGTCAACAATACATCATATAATGAAGGAGAGTATCATTCAGGGGGTCTACTTATCTTGGTAGATCTTCTAACACCACTTTCATGTGTTTAAGGTGCTTGTTGTTGTTGTGGTCACTATTCTTGTTCTGGCTGTT
This sequence comes from Pinus taeda, assembly GCA_000404065.3. Lineage (NCBI taxonomy): Eukaryota > Viridiplantae > Streptophyta > Pinopsida > Pinales > Pinaceae > Pinus > Pinus taeda. The sequence goes on from APFE030862120.1 coordinate 21,798, forward strand.
GATCATTATGATTTTCAAGCACCTTCACTTTTTCTTTGATGTCATCAAGAATTGTGTATTCTCTGTTTCCTTTTTCTTTTTTATTTTCCTACATCTAATCCTTATACAAAACCTTGTCATTGAATATGACATCTCTGCTCCTAATGATTTTGTTTTTTTCATAATCATAAAAGCGATAACCAAAATCATTAACACCATATCCAATAAAGGTACATTTCTTTGATTTTGCCTCAAGCTTTGTTCTATTTTCATTATTAATCTGGACAAAGGCTTCACAACCAAAAGTCTTTAAAAATGAGTATTTTACCTTTTTACTTGTCCATGCCTCCTCTGGAATACCACCATCCAAGGAACTTGAAGGCCCTTTGTTTATTAGATAAACAACAGTATCTACAGCATTTGCCCAAAATTGTAAAGGAAATCCTACATGCAATTTCATGCACCTTGCACGCTCCATGATTGTCCTATTCATCCTTTCTGACACACCATTTCCTTGTGGTGTTCCTGGAACTGTCTTCTCCCTAAGAATTCCATTCTCTAAACAGTACCTCTCAAACTCTTTTCTGCAATATTTACCTCCATTGTTTGATTTGAGACATTTCAACCTTTTTCTTGTCTCATTTCAAACCAAAGATTTCCATTTCTTGAAAGTAACAAATACATCGGATTTATTTCGAATACAATAAATCCAGGTTTTTCTGGTTGCATCATCAATAAAAGTAACATAATAATGAAAGCCATCGAGAGATGATATCTAAGCAAGTCCCCATACATATGTATGCACATGTTCTAATTTTTCACTCTTCTTTTCTTTCCCAACTCTAAGGAATCTGACTCTCTTATGTTTTCCATAAACACAATTCTCACATAATTTTAAATCAACATGCTTCAAACTTGGCAGCAAATTTCTTGAGTGAAGAATCTGCATCCCCTTCTCACTCATGTGCCCAAGCCTATGATGCCACAATGTCATAGCTTCTCTTGTAGAGGTTAAATCATTAACAGAATTAGAAATGCGATTGCATAAATACAATGTACCAACCTTTTCTCCTTTTGCTATTACCAGGTCTCCTTTAGTGACCTTCCAGGTTTTATCTGTAAAAGTAGTCACATGGCCTTAACCTCCCAAGTACCTTGTTGAAATCAGATTTTTCTTTAGATATGGAACATGCCTTACCTCCTTCAACAACCATCTATTTCCATTCTATTGTTTTATAAAAATTGTACCCATTCCAATGATTTTATAGGGTTTATCATCACCCAATCAAACCTATCCAAAATCTCCTTGAACATAATCATGAAAATGTTTCCTAACAAGTGTGGCATGGAATGAGGCCCCTAAATCTACCACCCAGGCATCAATAAATTTTCTCTAATGAAAGAATCAAAGCATCTTGCAACACATCACCTGTCACATTCGCTTCATGATTGTTTTCTTGTTGCATGTCTCCTTATTTTCCCTTTCGATACTTGCAGTATTCCTTCAGGTGTCATTTCTTCCTGCATTTCCATCACACTATCCCCAATCTGGACTTGGATCTGCTTTTCTTTGACTTACTGCAATATCTTGCGCTCTTTCCTCTTTCCTTTTTTCTTCCCCTAGTCTCTGTAGTCAAAGGATTACCTGATGTCTCATCGGAACTTTTCCGTCGCATTTCCTCACTAAGGATTGCACTGACAACATCATCAAACTTTAAAGTACTAGATCCGGAGATAGAGTTATTAATGGCCATAACTAAACCATTCCAAATTTCTACAATGAGCACATAAATAACAGATCCCTAACTTCATCATCAAAATTTACCCCTACAGAACTTAACTGATTGGTAACTGTACTAAATTCATTTAAACGATCAGCAACAAATCCACCTTCTGACATATCCATATTAAATAAATGCTTCATAAGAAATACCTTATTTTAGGCCAAGGGTCTTTCATATAAATTGGCCAATTTTGACATTAAACCCTCCGTTGTCGTTTCCCTTGAAATATTAAAGGCTACCGATGCCGCTAGACACAACCATATTGTTCCAAGTGTCTTTCTATCGAGAGTATCCCATTTTGTGTCTGTCATACTTGTCGGCTTCTTTGTCTTTCCACTCAATGGTAGATATAGATCTTTCTAATACAGATAATCTTCCATATGCATCTTCCATAGCTGCTAGTTTTGGTCGTTAATTTTTTCGATCCTAAACCTACCATCTTCCACCATTTCTCCCACTCGAACCAAGAACCCTTCTCTCCTGCAAGTTTATCAGCCAAATAGACCTTCGGATCTGATACCAGTTGTTAGAAAAATATATATTACAGAGCAATGAAACACATAAAATATATTGCAGAAATATAAACACGGAAAACACAAAAAACAAGAGAGACAGATATATGTGGTTCACCCAATTTGGGCTACGTCCACAGAGAAACAGTGAGTCCTTCCTTTTATATTATCCAACAAATTGAAGAGATCTAACCTACCACAGATCCGATGTCATTCCCTCTTCACTTTCACACAATATCCTCTCTCTTTCTCACTCAGAATACATATCTACCTAGACGCAATACAATTCCCTCGTATATATTGACGGGTTGCCTTCTAGGGAAAAAACATTAAGTTAAACATAAGTTCTACCATCAAATCTCTGCCTAATGAACAACCCAAATTGACTACGAAATTACAACATTTTACCAGGTAGTTCTACATTTATGTTTAGCTTAGGGAGCAGTGCCCCCGATCCCCTGACGGGGGGGGGCTCCCAAGGATCGTAGCCACCCTACCCTAGACCCCACTTGCAGCGTACATTTTACAGGCGGTGTTGCTGCCACATTACGAACTGGGGTCCAATGTGGTGATACCTCTAAATAAAGGAGATAATCAGGCTCCACACCCAACATTAATGGCTAAGGAAATTGGAAAAGGAAATGGCTAAGGCTTTGGAAAAGCAAAATGACATTTTTGGCACATTATTTATAAAAATAATGGAAATTATGAGAAAAGGGAGGTGAAAGGTCACAGGTTGCATGTGAGGAGGAAAATGAAGAAAATAGGGGCCTCGTTCATAAAAAGGATTCTAAGCATCAATTGGTAGAAAATTTTCAGTTCAATTTTGGAGCTCTCTCATTATTATCTTTCTCTCTCATACTCTTGGATACTTAGAGTTTTCTTGGAACACTCTTGTAGGATGTGGCATACTTGGATTTTTGGAGCAAGAAGGAAAACGAAGAGCAGGAAACCACAAGAGGACATCATGATCAGCAACTGTAATGGATTTTTCTTGCAGGTACCAAGTTGCATGTATGTTTTCCTCACTAGTTTTGGCATGCATGGCATATGCATGTGGTTTGTTGGTTGTGATGCGCCATGGGCATGGAGGATGACCAAGATTGATGGTGGATTTCCTAGCCTTGCCATTTCCTAGAAAGAAATGGTGATTGTGGATTTGTTCTCCTTTTTTTGTTTTGGTTGATTCTTATGTTTCCTTAGCTTGGGTTGAGTTATTACTCCTGGAAGCCCTGGTTGGACAAACACTCTGGAAGCCCTATAATAGCTTCAGTTGAGTTACTAGTCTTGGAAGCCTTGGTTGGAAAAAAATCTTTAGAACCCCTTGGTGGGTTGAGTTACTAGTCCTAGAAGCCTTGGTTGGACAAACGCTCTAGAAGCCCAGTAAAAATTGTGGGTTTAGTTACTAATACTTGAAGCTTTGGTTGGACAAACACTCTAGAAGGCTTGGATAGAGACCAATCTAATGATGGTTTTGTGATGTCCACCCATGAGGTGGAATCATTATTTGATGGGTTGAGGTGGATGACCTCTAGAAGCCCTGGATGGTTTTGGATTGATGTGTCCTATAAGATCCCAAATTCGTGCTTGGAATATGGCACGGGGTGCGAATGGCTGAAGAGAGATTTGGCTCAACCATTATATGGTCAGGTGGAATGCGGAAGTCCCATCCCGGGTATGGATTTTGCATTTATCAATATGAGGTTATTTCTCCTTGTATTTCTATGAGTATTTTACTAGATTATATGGTTGTGATTTCATTGGTATTTCTACTGCTATTATGTTGGTGATATATGTGTTTTATGACAGTAGTTATGTATGGATCTCATCATGTTTTTACTTGCAAATGAATGATCAATGTATCTATGACCTAATGAATGAAATGGCAGTTAATATGTTGAGGCATCAATGTAGCTTAGCGATTCTCAGCTAAATATGAGACCCCTAGGCTTGGTTCTGTTATTTACACCTGTATATTAGATATTCATGATATATTTGACAAAATGCCTATCATGGCTAGTAGGGGTCTAGTCAAGGTCTCATTCAAGTAATTGCATTTATATTGTCATTTCCTTGTTATTTTTCTGTTATTAAGATGTGATTCAATTTCAAGAAGTGACTTGGGCTATGGGCCTGAAAAAGTGGCTCAAATCCCAGGGATGCTAGCACAACACTATGCAAAAGAGTCCCTAGACACTAGCTTGCATGCCTGTGAGAGTGTCCAGAGGTCCCTAGACACTGGCATACCCATAACATGAGAGCGTCCAGAGGTCAAATGATCGAAAAGCTCAATGGGACACAGGGGTTGGTTGGTAGAAATGTTGGATTGGTTCTTGAGGGTCCTAATGCTGATGTTAAATGTTTGTATGGTGTGTTTCTGTCAGTTTGACGTGACTTGCAAAGTCGAATCATATCATAGTGGCCTCTCATCGCATGTTTAACCCGGCTGACCAGTTTCTTGGGTAGATGTGGGAGGAGGGTGTTACAAACAGTGAGTGAAGCTGTCGCGCAAAATTGGAGTGAAGAGGATGGCAATAAGAAGACCCCATGTCTATCCAAGAACTAAACCACATCACTAATGAAAACCTACACAAATAAAAACAACGTTTGCCGAAGAAGAATAAAAAATAATGGCTTTAAAAAAAAATATTACGGCATGGACTAGGGGCAAGAGTGGCTAGGGTCTCGGCCTTCTCACCCCCCACCCCATGAAAATAAAACCACCTACGAGAAAATTAACAAATAATATAATATTTGAAAATCATGGAGGAAGTTAAAATCGGAGAAAACCAGCAAAGGAGGTGTTGGTCTACAACCCGCATCTAAGGCTCCTTAGCTCCTCTGGCAGCGTCTGCTCCAACCTCTTTGTTTTTCAATTAGAAAACAATTATTTTACTAATCAAATTTTATATTAAAAAGAAATACATATTTAGAAATATTTAATCCCAATATACTGATAAATTCAAAATTAAAATAAACCTACACTCTTAATAATATCAAAAATATTAATATTTAAATAAATAAATATTTAGTAGCTAAAGCATATATAAAGTTTCATTGTTTTTTAGATCAATAACCATATTTTTATGAATAATGTATAAACATAGAGGTGCTTTATGTTAATAGTGTATAATGGTACTTATATATTTATGATGACCTTTAGTTGCATATTCACGAAGAATGAACAGTATAATAATATGTGATCTTAGGCTTCATGGTCTGAAACGAATACTCTTGCTCACTGGTACCTACTATAGGGAAATGTTGGACCAGGTCCTTACCCATTTCTTGAATAGAGAAAACACAACAGATCATTAGTCAAGCCTAGTTGTGGACAAAGGAGCTTCTTAACGTTTCTTTGAGTCAAATATTTAATAATGATTATAACAAAATTTCCGGTGGTACGTGTGGTTTTACTCATACAACTTCAACATATCCGAATTTTGGTGTACGTAAAAATGAGAATTTCTCCCTAAAGATTTTGATGCTCTCTGTGTTTTCGCAAAAAAATTTCTTCTGTACATGGATGGAATTTGGATGAACAAGTTATTAGATAGCTAATTCTTGTGATTAACCTTGGGTCAATTTGGGTAGTTATTTGAGTCCAAAAACTCCCGAGAACTAATTCGATTGTTTCTTATATGTATTATATGTACAATATGTACATAATTCTTTGAGATTGATTAATATATATTTGATTTGGTTTCTAGTCTCTTGTGTTCTACAATGGTATCAGAATGGGTGAGATGCTCTGTTGAATGAGAGCATGGTTAATTTTCTCTATCAAATAGAATGAATCTGAGACTTTAGTGGTTAATTTGAATTTTATAAGAACCCTGGTTGAGTTGTTTCTAAACTCCATGTATTTAGAATACATGTTGGAGTTTTGAGTTTGTTGTTCTCAATAAAAATTTCCAATACTGATTCGAATACCAATAATTGTTGGATTGTTTACTGAAAGTATAAGTTCAATGCACCCAAGGGTCGCTTGTTATTTTAATTTTGGGAGGCTTTATTTGCATTTACTGCATGAAACGAGACTTTACTTACAGTGAAATTTCTGAAATATAATATTTGCATTCAAAGTAAAATTTTTGAAGGATATTATTTGCATTTACTATAGTAAACAAGAGTTTAATCACAGTAAAATGCCTAAAGGATAATATTTTCATTTACGATAGTAAACAAGAGTTTAACCACAGTGAGTAAAGTTTCTAAAGGATAATATTTACATTTACTGAAAACCAGAGTTTTTACTCAAATATTTTTGAAGGAGACAAAGTTTTTATTGAAGGATTTCTGAAGGATACTTAAAATGAAAGAAAATTATTTTTTGGTGGTTTTAATTAAATTTTTAATTTAAGAGTGATCAATTTTATGGATGTCCTGGATTTAAAAAAAGAGATTTTGTCAGTTTATATATTGGGTGGACATAGATTGCAGCTGAGTGTGAAGGGAGCTATGAGAGTTTTGCAGTGAAATCTCATACCAGTAAGTAACTAACTATGCAAAGCTTGCAACAGAGAGAGATATAACTGATTATGTGAAGCTTGCAGCAGAGATAGATATAATGTAGAATAAGTCAGTAAGCATGGAAGAAATGACATTCACATTAAATTGTGGTGAAATTTGAAAATTATTTAAATAATAATTTCTAACGTAAATGCTAATTTTTGAGAAAGTTGCGAAAGTTTTCTTTAAATTGAGAAAGGAATAAAAAAACCCAGGAGTAAGGAGTAACTCTCAGGATGCCGCCATAATGTTCACATGTAAAATTCACTATTAATAAGATTAAAGTCAACCAACAAACTTTAAGTAAAAGGAGCCAAGATAAAAAATAATTTTATGTGAAGTAAAACAAAACAAAAACAAAAACAAAACTTTACGTAAAAGGAGACAAGATAAAAGAAGTGGTAAGGCTTTCTCCTTCCTTCTCTTATTTTCATTAAATAGAGTAATTTTGATTGGTGGCAAGTGGAGAAAATGAGCTTATGGGGAATGGCATCAAATTTTGATTTTGTTTTTGTTGAAGTTTAAATAACAGATTTTATGGATATAAAATCAAGAAGTGAAAATGACACTATGGTTAGTGAAAATTATATAGTTATTTGGTCTATTGTAGGTCTCAATTTCAAATCTTTATAGAAACAATTTTGAAGCATATTTTTTTAAATGGTAATTTTGGGAGATATTTTTGGAGGTAGAGTTTATGACTATAAACTTAGGAAGGGAAAATGACTTTGTGGTTGGTGATGTTTATATAGTTATTTGGTCTAATGAAGGTCTCAAGTTCAAATTTTGAAAGATATTTTTTTTTAAACCTAATTTTGGGAGATATTTTTGGAGGTTGTGAACATGATTTCGGTTTTTTTGGAGGTTGTGAAGATGATTGCGGTTGACAACCCTAAGCATGTCACTATTTTATAAATTTACAACTCATGCATATTGGATATAACTCACAACAAACTTGAGTTTTCATGGTATTCATTGTATGGAGCAAAGAAAAAAGTTCCTAATTGTATAGTTGCAACTATATAATCTTTTTATTCTTGGACCTTCTTTGTAAACAGGTGAATTTTCAGTTGAACCCCACACTTGTTTAATTCATTGTAAATTTGTTTACATTGGGTGCATTTTATGTGGTAGCCGACACCCCTTTTTTCAAAATTGATTGTTGGAGAAAATAGCTAAAGTCGATGATTTGTTGCAGTTATTACGTAGTTTAATGTCATCCACAGTTCATAACAGTGTCCAAGTCAACAAGGACACACTTTCTCACATCCACTCCTGTGTGCAAAATGCAAAAAGCAAAATTGAATTTTTGGAGCTAGAGTCCCAGTTTTAGTGAGAAGAACTGCAAAAGAAGAATTTTGAACCTATTCTTGTTCAGAATAACAGTTTGTTTGAGCCTGATCATCAGCCAGAAAATGATTAGAGTAATGTATTGGTTTCAAAAACAAATTTGGATGCTCTGAAAGTTCTTATGAGAAGTTTATATTCCCAAAACTTTCATAAGGCCACGGGAAGAGATTAGACACAATAAACACAGAATTGGTTTGGTTTAAAAAAAGGATATTCTGGATGTATCGTTTCACATACTAGATTTTGCTAAACCGATACAATTCCAAAGCACTAGATTTATGGACAGTGTTGTTCCAGAACAAGTTGATATATGCCAACATTGTAACAGAGTTGGACATATTAAATATCAGTATTTTGATCTTCACCCATGTGAGGATTACAGAAAGAGAAATCATCATACAAATAGATGTTCCAGAAGGAAGTCTATTGTAAGAGAGCAGGTAAATTTTAGATGGATTTCTTCTTGGGATTGGACCAAAACAACCAAGAAGATTTACAGGGCATATCGAAGAATATGTTACAGAGTGATGACCAACCTTGTAGTGATGAAGAGAACTTCTCACCTTGTATCTGACAAATGGGGAATAGTTGATGGTCTACTACAAGTTCAAGTTCAAGATGTCAAGTGAGCCTGAGGCAGAGTTGAGTTGAGTTGATCGAGTTGATTGAGGACTTCCATGTTTGGAATTGTTTGAGGAACTGTTGTGATAGTTCTGTTGGGTTGTGTTATATTCGTTCCATGACTAGCTCCCCTAGTTAACTAGGGGGTTAAACGGGGGTGGAGACCCCGCTTCGTGGCGCCGATTGTCCAACAAGGGGGTCACAGGGAGGGTGGAAACCCCCCCCCTGTCAAGGGGGTTTGAGGGGAGAAGGTAGGCCCCCTCTACCGTTGGGTGTGGAGCTTGATTATCTTCTGTATTCAAAGGTATTGTCACATTGGACCCCAGTTCAAAATGGGGCGGCAACGCCACCTGTAAAATATTCTCTGGAAGGGGGGTCAAGGGGGGGGGGGGGCATCTGCGACCTTTGGGGAGCTCCCCCCTAACGGGGGGTTTCAAGGGCAGCACCCCCAAAGCTAAGAATAGATGTAAAATTGCCTTGTCAAAGTATAGTAATTTGTAGTCAATCTAGGCCATTCATTAGGCGAAGATATGACGGTAGAAGCTATGTTTAATTTAGGGTTTTTTTCCCTAGAAGGCAACCCCTCACTATATATGAGGGAATTGTATTGCATCTATGTAGATCTGTATTCTGAGTGAGAAAGAGAGAGAAGATTGAAAGCGAAGAGGGTGTTACAGCAGATCTATTATAGGTTGTATCTCTTCAATTTGTTGGATAATATAAAAAGGAAGGACTGGTTGTTTCTTTGTGGACATAGCCCAAACTGGGTGAACCACGTATATCTATGTCTCTCTTGTTTTATGTGTTTTCTGTGTTTATATTTCTGCAATATTTTATGTGTTCCATTGCTCCATAATATATAATTTTCTAACAACTGGTATTAGAGCCGAAGGTCTTTTTGACTGAAAAACTTGCAGGAGAGAAGGATTCCTGGTTCGAGTGGGAGAAACGATGAAAGATGGTAAGTTTAGGGTCGAGAAATTTAATGGCCAAGACTTCTCGCTGTGGAAGATGCAGATGGAACATTATCTGTATCAAAAAGATCTGTACCTACCATTGGGCAGAAAAACAAAGATGCGAAAGGGTATGACAGATGAAGAATGGAACCTTCTTGATAGAAAAGCACTCGGAATAGTAGGGTTGTGCCTCACAGCGTCGATCGCCTTCAACATTTAGAAGGAAGCAACGATGGAGGGTTTGATTAAGGCGTTGGCGAAACTATATGAAAAACCCTTAACTTCAAATAAGGTATTTCTTATGAAGAGTTTATTTAATATGAAGATGTCGGAAGGTGGATCTGTTGCAGACCATTTAAATGATTTTAATACTATTACAAGTTAGTTAAGTTCTGTAGCGGTAAACTTTGATGATGAAGTTAGAGCTCTGTTATTCTTGTGCTCATTGCCAGAAAGTTTGAATGGTTTAGTAATGGCCATTAGTAACTTTGTTTCTGGATCTAGTACTTTAAAGTTTGATGATGTTTTCGGTGCTATCCTTAGTGAGGAAATGCGAGGAAAAGCTCTGGTGAGACATCGGGTAATGCTTTGAGTGCAGAGTCTAGGGGAAGAAAGATGGAAAGAGGAAAGAGCTTAGGATATTGTAGTAAATCAAGGAAAGGCATATCCAAGTCTATATTGGGGATAGTCTGCTGGAAATGAGGAAAGAAAGGACACCTAAAGAAAGACTGTAGATGTCGGAAGGGACAAAAAGGAGATGCACAGCAAGAAAACAATCATGAAGCAAATGTGACAGGTGAGGTGTTACAAGATACTTTGATTCTTTCTTTCAAAAATATTACTGATTCCTGGCTGGTAGATTCAGAGGCCTCATTCCATGCCACACCTGATAAGAAATGCTTTCATGAGTATGTTCAAGGAGATTTTGGACAAGTCTGTTTGGGTGATGATAAACCATGTAAAATTGTTGGAATGGGTAAGGTTCTTGTAAAACAACAAAATAGAAACCAATGGCTAGTAAAGGAGGTAAGGCATGTTCCAAATCTGAAGAAAAATCTAATTTCAACAGGGCAGTTAGGCAATGAAGGTTGTGTGACAACTTTCACAGATAAAGCTTGGAAGTTCACCAAAGGAGCCCTGGTAATAGCAAAAGGCAAAAAGGTTTGTACATTGTATTTATGCAATGGTATTTCTAACTCTGTTAATGCTTTAACTTCTAAAGGATCAAATGTAGCATTATGGCATCATAGGATCGGGCACATGAGTGAGAAGGGGATGAAGATCCTTCACTCAAGGAATTTGTTGCCGGGTTTGAAGAATGTTGATTTGGACTGCTATGAGAATTGCATTTATGGAAAAAAGAAGAGAGTCAGATTTCTCAGAGTTGGGAAAGAAAAGAAGAGCGAAAAACTAGAGCTTGTGCATACAGATGTATGGGGACCTGCTCAGGTAACATCTTTCAGTGGCTCTCATTATTATGTTACTTTTATTGATGATGAAATTAGAAAAACATGGGTTTCTTGTATTAAGAATAAATATGATGTATTTGATACTTTCAAGAAATGGAAAGCTTTGGTTGAGATTGAGACAGGAAACAAATTGAAGTGTCTCAGATCAGACAATTGAGGTGAATATTGCAGCAATGAGTTTGATAGGTATTGTTCAGAGCATGGAATTTTCAAAGAGAAGACAGTTCCAAGAACACCACAAGAAAATGGTGTGTCAGAAAGGATGAACAAAACAATCATGGAGAGTGCAAGGTGCATGAGATTGCATGTAGGATTTCCTTTACAATTTTTGGTAGATAATGTTGTTTATCTAATAAACAAAGGGCCTTCAAGTTCCTTAGATGGTGGTGTTCCAGAGGAAGCATGGAAAGGTAAAAAGGTAAACTACTACTTTTTTAAAGCATTAATAAAGAAAATAGAACAAAGCTTAGGGCAAAATCAAAGAAATGCACCTTTATTAGATATGGTGTTAATGATTTTGGTTATCGCTTATATGATTATGAAAATCACAAAATCATTAGGAGTGGAGATGTAATATTCAATGAAAAGGTCTTGTATAAGAATCAGTTGCAGGAAAAATAAAACAAGGAATACACAATTCTTGATGAGATCACTGAAAAAGTAAAGGTGCCTGGAAATAATAATAATCAACAACCACCACAATAGCAACAGGCACCCCAAACACCTGAAAGTGGTGTTAGAAGATCTACCAGGATAAGTAGACCCCCTGAACGATACTCTCCTTCATTATATTATTTATTGTTGACTGATTCTGGTGAACCCTAATGTTATGAAGAAGCAATGTAGGTTGAAAGAAGGAAGAAGCGGGAGCTAGCCATGGAAGAAGAGATGGACTCCTTAATGCATAACCAGACTTGGGACTTAGTCAGGTTCCCTGCAGGTAAAACTACATTGCAGAATAAATGGCTTTATAGGCTGATGGAAGAAGATGGAGGAAAATAGAGGTGCAAAGCTAGACTTGTGGTGAAGGGGTTTGCACAGAATAAAGGTATTGATTTTGATGAAATATTTTCTCCTGTTGTTAAAATGACTTCAATCAGAACTATTCTAAGTCTAGTAGCAGCTGAAGATTTGCATCTTGAGCAATTAGATGTAAAGATAGCTTTTATCCATGGGGATTTGGAGGAAGAGATATGTATGCAGCAACCACAAGGATATGAGGTAAAAAGGAAGGAGAAACTAGTGTGCAGGTCGAAGAAGAGCTTGTATGGCTTAAAATAGGCTCCAAGGCAGTGGTATCTAAAATTTGACAAGTTTATGTCTGAACAAGGTTATACTAGATGTCACTTTGATCATTGTGTTTATCTGAAAAAAGAAAAATGACGGCAGGTATATTATATTTTTATTGTATGTAGATGACATGCTTGTTGCAGGGTCTAACATGCAGGAAATAAATGTGCTCAAAAGAAAATTGGCAAATTCATTTGCAATGAAGGATTTGGGAGCTGTAAAACAAATCCTTGGTATGAGAATAACTAGAGACAAAAAAAATCACAAACTAACATTTTCTCAGAATGAATACATACAAAAGGTGTTGAAAAGATTTAATATGCACAATGCAAAACTAGTTAATACACCTTTTGCTAGCCATTTTAAACTTAGTAAGGAAATGTGCCCAAAGACCCAAGAAGACATGGATTATATGTCTAAAGTTCCATATGCATCAGCAGTTGGAAGCTTAATGTTGCAATGGTCTGCACAAGGCCTGATATTGCACATGCAGTGGGAGTTGTAAGAAGGTACATGAACAATCCAGGAAAGGAACATTGGATGGCAGTGAAATGGATTCTCAAATATTTGAAATGTACACAAATCAAGAATTATGCTTTGGTGGTTCAAACATTTCTCTACAGGGATATGTTGATGCAGATATGGCAGGTGATAGAGATAACAGGAGGAGCACTACAGGATATGTATTTACTGTAGGTGGAACAGCTGTCAGTTGGGTTTTAAAAATCCAAAGTGTTGTTGCACTTTCAACAACAGAAGCTGATTATGTTGCTGCTACAAATTCTAGTAAAGAAATGATTTGGTTACAAAGGTTTATGGGTGAATTGGGTAAGGAGCATGATATGAGCACATTACACATTGATAGCCAAAGTGCCATTCATCTTGCATAGAACTCAACATTTCATTCTAGGACTAAACACATACAGCTCAAGTACCATTTCATACGATCAGTGTTGGAAGATGAAGAGTTGAAGCTGGAAAAGATACACACTAGCCAGAATCCTACAAATATGCTAACAAAACTTGTAACCAGGGAGAAACTGAGCATATGCTCAGTTTCAATTTGTCTTCAAGTACGATGAAGAAGATGAGAAACAACTAGGTCCAAAGAGGAGTCATTGTCCAGCAAATGAAGCAAGCGGTGGAGTTGTTATAATCAGTCTCCAAGTGGGAGATTGTTGGGTGTCGAGCCTAATTATCTTCTATATTCAAAGGTATTTCCACATTGGACCCCAGTTCAAAATGGGGTGGCAACACTGCTCGTAAAATATTCACTGCAGGGGGGGTCCAGGGGAGTGGTTGCGACCTTTGGGAAGCCCCCCTAGTGGGGGGTTTTAGGGGCAGCACCCCCGAAGCTAAAAATAGATGTAAAATTGCCTTGTAAAAGTATAGTAATTTCTAGTCAATCTAGGCCATTCATTAGGCGAAGATCTGATGGTAGAAGTTATGTTTAATTTAGGGTTTTTTGCCCTAGAATGCAACCCCTCACTATATATGATGGAATTGTATTGCGTATATGTAGATCTGTATTCTAAGTGAGAAAGAGATAGGAAATTGAGAACGAAGATGGTGTTATAGCAGATCTATTGTAGGTTGTATCTCTTCAACTTGTTGGATAATATAAAAGGAAGTACTAGTTGTTTCTCCGTGGACGTAGCCCAAACTGGGTGAACCACGTATATCTGTGTCTCTATTGTTTTATGTGTTTTATGTGTTTATATTTCTGCAATATTTTATGTGTTCCATTGCTCCGTAATATATAATTTTCTAACATCTACGAGGTTTGGGGCAGCACCCCGAGGAAAAGAAAATTGAGACCCTATATTAGGTGGGCGGACCTACCTATGGTTTTGTGCATGGTTTTCGCACGTGGTTTTGGACGTGATGGTTTTTGATCCATGGTATTGGATGCTTCGGCTTGTATATATATGTATTGTAACATTGAAAGGAACATAATGAAAAATCAATCTGGTAGTCTTAGTTTTGGGATCCAGGGGAAAATCTTTGTGTATGTCTTTTATGTGTTATGCTCTCTTATTGTTTATTTTCTGTGTTTTAGAATTTGTATGCAAGTAGTTGATGTACAGGGTTAAAACCTACAAGTTCCAAAGTTTGTGATCACCTTAAAACCACATTTTTCATTGTTTTGAGAACCACTATGAAGGTTCCAGAGTTGGTCTTGGTTGAGACCTTGAGTTCTCCCATATTGGTTTGTGGTCATCCTAAAAACCATTTCTTGAGAGACATTCAGCTCTTGGTTGAGATGCATTTTTTCATTTTGAATTTTCATTCTTGGACTTTGGTATATCCCTTCAGATTAAGGGCGGATTGTTAGATAGATAATCCTCAGGATTAACCTTGGGTCAGTTTGGGTAGTTATTGGAGTCCAAGAATTCTCGAGAACTAATTCACGTATTTCCTATATGTAGTTATATGTACAAGATGTACATAATTCTTTGAGATTGACTAATATACATTTGATTTGGTTTCCAGTCTCGTGTGTTCTACACAAGTGGCCCCTTCAAATCAGCAAAATTGAGAGTTTATTATTAAAGGGGAGGAGTCTGGTGCCAGGGGAAGCACTCACTAAAACATGTGTTCATGGATTTCAGTACAGTGCAAAATTAGTAGAATGAATTAGCATAGTCTAAAAAATCTACAAATTAATCTGATCTATAAATTAATTTGGAAAATAATGGAATGATTTGGTTTCAAGTCTCGTGTGTTCTACACAAGTGGCCCCTTCAAATCAACAAAATTGAGAGTTTATTATTAAAGGGGGGGAGTCTGGTGCCAAGGGAAGCACTCACACTCACTAAAACATGTGTACTAGCATGCTCAAGGAAGCACTCACTAAAACATGTGTACATGGGTTTCAGTGTAGTGCAAAATTGGTAGAATGATTTAGCATAGTTTAAAAAATCTACAAATTAATCTGATCTATAAAATAATTTGGAAAATAATGGAATTATTTGGTTTCCATTCTCTTGTGTTCTACACAAGTGGCCCCCTCAAATCACCAAAATTGAGAGTTTATTATTAAAAGAGAGGAGTCTGGTGCCGAGGGAAGCACTCACTAAAACATGTGTACTGGCATGGCCGAGGAAGCACTCACTAAAACAAGTGTACATGGGATTTAGTACAGTGAAAAATTGGTACAATTAATTAGCATAGTCTAAAAAATCTACAAATTAATCTGATCTATAAATTAATTTGGAAAATAATGGAAATTCTAAGAAGTATAACAAAAATCTAGTAATTGTTTTTGAAAATCTAGGTTATAGCTGTCAAATTTTACGATTTTGGGTACTAGGGGTTCTTGATAGTGCTGAATCCATTTCCACCATAAAAAAAAATGATTCAAACACTCTAACATTTTGATTTTTTGAATTTTTTTTATCAAATTCAAGCAAGAAAACTACCATTAACAGGAATTTGTGGCATCGGTGGACAACACCAAATGAATTGGATTGTATAGAGTGATCTTATCTAAAGCTTTGCCTTATGTGAACCAAACACCCATCCCCAATTGACGTTAAGAGTACACCTGCCGACCCAATATCACAAGCTCAATCTACATACTCTATCTAAATAAAATGTATTATCGCAGGCCAAACCGATGGCAATACTACTACTTTTTCAAACTCAAATATATAAAGTGGAATTGTTTGTTGTCAGTTAGATTCGCTTTAATTTCTAACTTTGTGAGTAGTCTATTCAGGTAACAAGTTTACTTGGAAAGTTATTTTTAGTTGGAAAGTTATTTGGCTTTCAAATTTTCATTTTCTAAATTTTGATTATTTGATTAGAAGTAATAATATAATTTAGCATTCTCTAAAGAGCTCACAAATTAGTCTATAAAATAATGGAAATTCTGGCAAGATTATCACAAAATCCGGCATAAATTTTGAAAATATGGGTTACAGTTGTCTAACTTGTTGGGTTCCCCAAAGGTTCTTGATGGTGCTGAATCCATTTCCACCATCCAAAAAATATTCAAAGACTCCAGCATTCTGGTTTTTTGATTTTTTTTTTTTTTGCTAGATTCCAGCAAGAAATATTCTATCTAAATGAATTTATGACATCAATAGACAACCCTTTAAGTAAGATTATAATTTGTAGTTAATTAAAATAAATTTTTAATGAGTAAATGAATTTAACATGTTCATGAGAAAAAAAAATCAGCGTAAATCACGTGATAAATCATTTGTCGACGTGTTTTGAACCAACCAGTGTGGTTCATCATCAAGACAAGTTGAAGAATCAGATCTAGGTTGCATGTTAAATAGTCAAAGCAGAACCTCCAACATCTATATTTGACCAAGCAATGGCTATCTTTAACTGGTAGGCTAGACCTGCTAACAGCTATATTTGACTGGGAAACGACTTGTCAAACTAGATAAGGGACAAGGAAAGGACAACATAACTATATTTAAATAATATATTTAAGTAAAATAAATAAATATTTAGTTAGTTAACTAGGAAAATATTTAAATAAATAAATAAATAATTATTAAATTAATACCTTCATTAATTAAAAAGGTTTAAATTTATATAATTTAAATATTAATGGGAAGTTAGTTTGTAAATAGTGGGTAACAACTATACATAAGAGTTATATAATTAAATATTTCATATTTATTTAAATATTTAGTTAATTAATAGTAAGTTTTATATTTAATTACCTGATTGTTGTTACGTCTATTTCTTAATAGAGTATATAATAAGAATAATCTTTTTATGTTCTAATTTTTGAATAAATTATTAGGAATTTACTATCCAATATCATTATTATTAATCACCCGATCGAGGTGACGAAATGGGAGAGTATGGACACAAAGACAGATAAGAAGAGAGGATGGCCAGGACGGCCACCTAATATCCTCAAGATGGAACACCTGGGCGTGGTGGCGTCATGCATGACTGTGGGAACAACAATGGGGAGAAGTGGCATGATTATGAGGGAGAGGTTGGCAAGAACGGTGGCAGTAGCAAGATGGGACATAGGGTAGGTGGGAAGGGATACATGAGGGTGGCAAGATTAGCGCAAGAGAATAGAACATGGAGAAGGGAATACGGGAGTAGGGCAGCGCAAGCATTGGGAACCTCAGAGGTCGAGCATAATTCTGGGTATGGTTCTCCTCGCTTACCTCCTATAATTCTCTCTGAGAAGAATAGTATGTTGAAGGAGGGGGGCAAGCTTGGGTACGTTGAGAAGGGGTTGTGACAGTGTAGGCCTGTGGACAGGGATGAGAGGCAAAGAGAGGGCCAAGATTAGTTGCATAATAGAAGCCAAAGCATAGGCATGGCCGGGGAGTGTCATGTCAGGATAAAGGGTAGGCCCTGGGTAACTAAGGATGAAAAGTTTTGGAAGGATTGGATGTTAGACTGCTCGGCCGCGTCCCTTAGTCTAGGGTGGGAGAGAGCCATGACTCTCCAGAGAGATGGGGAAGGATTGAATAGGGTGGGAATTCTGGATTTAAGACCTCTATGGTTAAATTCTTGTAACTTAGTAATCAGAGAACCCACAGTAAAAACCATTTTTCGTCAACGTTTCAAATCCCAACAGGGATCCATCATCAGGACTATTTTTAATGTTGATAGTAGAAGAGCTCAATTGCGAGATTTAAATAGTGCTTAATAATTAAGGTCTGCAGCTCTTCTTGCTATCTTCACCTTAAATTTTGTGAGTAAAATAATTTCACTGCCCACAGTAAAAACCATTCTTTGTCAACGTTTCAAATCCCAACAAGGATCCATCATCAGGACTATTTTGAATGTTGATAGTAGAAGAGCTCAATTGCAAGATTTAAATAGTTCTTAATAATTAAGGTCTGCAGCTCTTCTTGCTATCTTCACCCTAAATTTTTTCAAGTAAATTGATTTCTTTTTTCTTGCTGAAGCAAGAGACTTTCCTTCTATTTCAATAACCCAAAAGTAAAGTTACAATAAGTACAAAAGGCCTAAATATATTATGGCCTACGAAACCAACAAGATCGTACTATCAAAGATGTGACCAACTAAACAAACTAAAGAACAAGCTAACCGATCAATTGTCCCCGCGATTAAAAGTTGACCCAAAGTCAAAATCCACGATACCTCCCATCATTAACTTGCAAAGATTGAACAAACTCATGACCCCACAAACTAGCCCGACCAGATCTAACCGTCGATTACCACCACAAAAAAGGACGGCTCGGAGAGATATCGAAGAGCCAAGATGCAATATCTTTAAGGCACGATGAAGGGTGGTAAGATGACCCCCACCCCTACCACATGTTGAGTGCTGAGTGGAATCGCTCTCAATGAACCAAAACCACTTACCATTTGTGAGCCTTGCGATCATAGGAAAACTGCTTAACGCCCGATCTTCTAATCCGTAGGAAAAGTGTCGTGGAATTTCCTTTGTGGGAGCGATCTAGCCTTTCATCCTGCTAAAACTAACCATGGAGCTCGCGGCCAAAACATCCTGTAACTATAAATAAAACCTTGTGCCGCTATTCAAGAAATGAAGGAGATAAGTTCCCCTATACCAAAGGAAGTTATCGCCATGCAGAGTAAGCCCTTTTTCAAGGAGCCGACCACCAAAATGAGTATGAACGGGCATAAAGAGCTTTAATCATAGCCTGCCCCTCGTGCCCAATGATAAAAAAAATTCCTTGTCCTCTGTGGCTTGAGCATCGCAGAATGCTTTTAGCCTGCTTGGAGGCATCTCCTGCCATTTCATTTCGATCCTACAATCTAGATTAGTCACTCCTTGGTTGGCCAATAGATCTGCAAGTTTATTGGCCTTCCTTCGAACATGATTGAAGTTAACCATTCGTAGACTCTGGAGATGTTTTTGGATTCTCTGATAAACTTGTATAAGTCGCCATTGTTTTGAGACCCTTTTAGGCGCTATTCCATAGCTAATCTTCTTAACTGCATTTATAGAAATCCCATAGTCTACTTCCATGAGGACATTTGAGTTTTGATTTAGTTTAAGAAGCTCTAGACATTGTTCCAAAGCCATTAATTCAGCCATGTTGTTGGTGGCTTTGCCTAAATGATAGTGGAAAGTAAAAATTATTTTACCTTCTTCATCTCTTAACACACCTCCATAACCTATTGTCCCCGAGTTGCTTTTTGAAGCCCCATCAATGTTGCATTTTAGATAACCTTTTGGTGGAGGATGCTAAAACTCCTTTTCCCATTCCATCACTCTTTATTTTTTGCTAAGACCATTATGGATGATCTCATGCATTCCCAACTGCTTTAGAGTTCTCAATTCAAGCATAGTAGGAGGATTCGAGGGATAACTGTGCACAGTGGTGGAAACAGTCTCCTTAATCTTCTTTAAGATCAATTCCATCAGGAAAAGAGGAGTAGTTTTTTCATCCTTGAAAATTCTTTTATTCCTTTCCTTCCAAACATTCCAAATAATAAAGCTTGGTCTAAAGGTCCAAGCCAAATTACGGATCTCATTCTCTGAGAAGTTTTTTCTCCACTTGTTCAGGGTGTAAATAATGCTACCTTTGTCTCTGTCTGTCTATTGAAAAATGATGTCCAAAGCCTCCCACAACCAGGTAGTATAGGTGCAGTTGTTGAGAATATGCTCCATTATCTCCTCTTGAGCCTCACATAATTAGCATCTAGAAGGCCCCATAACTCCCCTCTTTTGAATCTTTTCCCAAGTTAATATTTTTTTGTGATGAACTAACCACATAAACAGTTTGATCTTCATCCATCCTTGGTGGATCCAAAGTTTTTGCTAGGACTTAGCCAAAACACGGGGATCTCGGTTAAGGGTTATTCTTTTTGCTTCCTTGATATTAAAGGTTCCTTCTTTGTTTTGGCCCCATCTTAACTGATCCTGCCCGTTTGTAACCAAGATCTTCCTCTGTTCTAATATTTTCATGAGTTCTTCTATTTTTGCTTTTATGGGGTCCTCCCCTCTGCATTCTATTTTCCTCCGGCTTCTCCATTT
The DNA here is from genome assembly GCA_000404065.3 of Pinus taeda. Taxonomy (NCBI): domain Eukaryota; kingdom Viridiplantae; phylum Streptophyta; class Pinopsida; order Pinales; family Pinaceae; genus Pinus; species Pinus taeda. The sequence goes on from APFE030862120.1 coordinate 42,237, forward strand.
CTCAGTGTCATGAGGAAAATTCTAGAAATCCCTAACTTTTGTTAGTCCTTGGAAGTCAGTACCCTGCTTGATGCTCATAAATTCCTCCTTTAACAACATTGGTTCTTGTTGCCATTTATCTTCCCAGAAGAGAGCTTGTTCTCCTGCTCTGATTTCCCAGAAGCTGATTTTTTGTACTATGCTTCTGTTCTCCCAGGCTTTATTCCAGATGTGAGAGCCTTTTATGTTCCCTGACATTCTGATAAGATCACTTGTTTTCCAGGAGCTTGCATATATTTCTTCCCAGGTTTTAGCCCATTGCACCCCTGGTTCTTTAACCCATCTTCACCAGAGTTTGGCTCCTAAAACATTACTTAGAATCTCCTAATCATCTAAGCCTAGGCCTCCATGACTTTTGGGTTTACAAATTTTATCCCAAGAAACAAGGGCCCATTTCTTTCTGGTTTCCTCCTTGCCCGAGAGAAAGTCTCTCTGAATGTTCTTGAATTGTTGTAAGACCCCTTTGGGAGCTGGCAGGGCTAATAAAAAGAAAATAGGCATAGATTGAAGAACTGCCTTCATCAAAATCAACCTGCCAGCAAGGTTCAACGCTCTGAAAGTCCATCTTTTGATCTTGCCTTCCATCTTGTTGAGCACCGGTTCCCAAATACGTTTGTGCATTGGTTTATCTATAAGGGGGGTTCCCAAATACTTTGAGGGGAGGACCTCCCTTTGGAAGCCTAGAATTGTGGAGATGTTCCTTTGAATAGAAATGTTAGTGTTTAAGAAAAAAAAAATGATTTGGAGAGATTGACTTCCATACCTGAAGCCAAGGCGAAGTCATTTAATATTTTTTTGTATGTTGTAGCTTCCTTGACTATGGGGATACCCTGCAGCATGGCGTCATTCACAAATTGTTGATGAGTCAAGGCTCGGTCATTCTCCGTTAATTGGAGGCCCTTGATCTCTCCTGAGACTTTAGCATTTTCAATGGTTCTGCGCAATCCTTCCATCATGAGGATAAAAAGAAAGGGAGAGAGTGGGTCTCCCTGCCAGAGGCCTCTGGAAGGAGTGAAGATCTCTAAGGGCGAGCCATTCACTACAATTGAAAATATGGGTGAAGTAACCAAAGCCATAACCCATCTGATCCAGTCATGATCAAACCTAAAAGCGGAAAGGACCTTTTTGATGTAAATCCAGTTCACCTTGTCATACGCTTTTGCAATGTCTAATTGCATGATTATACTGACCTGCCTTTTGCTAGTGAGTGAGTGAACAACCTCATGGGCCTGAATAATATTATCCAGTATTTTCCTTCCTTCAATATAGCCAGACTGTTCCCCAGAAATCAAAGAAGAAAGAAGAGGTTTGAGTCTGTTGGCCAAGATCTTGGAAATAGTTTTGTAATCAACATTGCTTAAAGCAATGGGTCTGAACTTATCAGGAGTTAAGGCTGAGTCCTGTTTGGGGATCAGGGAGATGAAGGAGATGTTGAGGGCTTTCAGAATGGATTTGCTTCTTTTGGAGTCCTCTACCACATCCAAAATATCATGTTTGACAACATTCCAGCAGGCTTTGAAGAAGTCAACATTAAAACCATCTGGACCTAGATCTTTGCCATTCTGCATATCTTTGATAACCATGCTGACCTCTGCTTCGGTTACTGGTTTTTGCTTCGGTTACTGGTTTGTTCAGGTTAAAGTTATCTTCTCTAGACACCATCCTGGGAATATTCTTTATAATTTCCTTGATGTGTTGGTCTCTGTCTAGATTATTTTCATTTGTGATGCCTCTGAAATGTTGAACCATCACAGCTTCAATATCCTTGTGAGAGGTCTGAAGCTCCCCATCTTCATTCAATATTGAGGAGATTCTATTGTGCTTTCTGTTGGCTATGGTGGAACGGTGGAAAAATCTAGTGTTTCGTTCACCTTCTTTGAGCCATTGAAATTTAGACTTTTGTCTCCAAAAGATTTCCTCATGTTTGCATAAATTCTCCCAATCAAGGTTGTGGTTTTTAGATTGCTCACTTTTGGTTTTATCAAAACCATCTGTGATCATTGCTTGGTTTAGTTCCTGCATTTTGATCTCTACTTATTTTTTGTTTACAAAAATGTTACCAAAATCCTTCTTGTTCCGTTCTTTGAGTTTGATTTTTATGTGCTTTAGTCTTTTATGAAGGAGGAACATTTTGGTGCCCTGAACCTGTAGATCTTCAGACCACCATTTTTCAATGTTGCTAATGAAATCTGGGAGGGAGAGCCAGATATTCTCAAATCTGAATGGTCTGTTCCTAGGAGCATCAATTCCCTTGATTTCTAATTGAATCGGCCAGAGATCAGAGCCTCCAAAAGGGAGAACACTAGCAGATATTTATGTATTTGTGAGCATCAGCTTCTCAAAGATCAAAAATCTGTCTAACTTGGAGGCAACCTGAGCATTACCTCCTCTTTTGTTGTTCCAAGTAAAAAGACCGTTATGCATTTTAGAGTCAACCATTTTCATGTCTTCTGTGAAAGAATGGAATCCTACTGAATCTCTATTGAGGATTCTGGTGCCTCCTTTTTTTTCCAAAATAGATTTAATCATGCTAAAGTCTCCTCCAATGACCCAAGGTATTTCTTTATGTTCGCTTCTGAGATCTACCAGGGAGTTCAGAAATCTAAGCTTCTCATCTATTCTCTGAGGACCATAGATATTCATAACCAAAAGGGTCTCATACATCCCTATTGGTTGAATGATAGCTGATAAGTAATTTCTCATTGCCTCTACATCTACAATGTTGACTTTTTGGGGGTTCCAAAGAGTGAGAATTCCCCCAGCTGAGTTCTCTGCTTTGACTTCTAGAAACTCAAATTTACTGAGGCATTTGTTGTGGATTTGTTTTATTTTCTGAATGAAGAATTTTGTTTCTTGAATGAAGATTATGTCCGACATTGCTAGTTTCATTATGTTACTTAGCATTCTTTGTTTTCTTTTACTACCTAGACCTCTGATAATCCATGATATGAACTTCATAATTAAATATTTGTAAAGGAGTAACTAGTTAGTTCTTTCATCTTACTCGAATCTATCATTAGCTTCCCACACTTCATCAGGAGCTCATTTTGTTTTTTTTCTGCCTCTCTTCTTTCTTGGATTTCTAGTGGCTAATCCTGGATTTAATTTCATTGTTTTCACCCCTCTGTTCTCCTATTTGTGGATGTTTTTACCCTTCTCCAATCCTCGTTCCTGAGTTTTCCATAAAAATAACTGTTATATTCTGTTACATTCTCCTTGAGGAAAAGAATCTATTCCTCCTTTGGTTCCTTGGATCAAGAATCCTTCCAAATCCAAGTTTTTGTTATCGAGAATTTCTTGTAGTTTGTGATCTTCCAGATCTGTTTCACTTTGGGTCATTTCCTGGTCCATTTCCATTTCTATTTCACTTCTCATGGCTTTTTTTTTAGAGTCAATGTTCGGAGAATGATTTTTGTCCTCTTTTTTTTCTTTTTCTTTAGCATCTTCCTCCTGATATTGATTCTCTCTTGTGATTTCTTCAGGTTCTTCTAGCACTTGAAACTTATTCTGACTACCCTTTTTCCCCTCAGTGTGTTGTTGCTTTGATCCCTTTTTTCCTCCCCTTCCTCTACTAGCCACTTTCTGAAAGCTTTCAGTGTCCTTCGTTGTATTGGGTTTTTCTTTGTTATCATCTTTACTAAGAGGGTAGTCTCTTAACAAATGCCCATTTTCATGGCATCTTCGGCATCTGAAAGGGATATGTTCTAATCTACCGTCTGCACCCACTCCTCATCAAAAACTTCCAGGATAACTTCATCCCGAAGTGCTCCTGATAGATCCATTTCTACACATATCCTAGCAAAGGAGGTATATTTTCCCCTTCTTGTGGCTTCAGAAGCTTTAACAAAGCATCCTAGTTTATTTCCAATGGCAGCCAATGATTCAGTTTGCCAATAATCAAGAGGTAGACAGTATAGCCTTACCCACATAGGAACCGAAGAGAAAGTTTCCCTCTCTGGGACAAAGTTCATTCTCCAAGGTCTCATATAGAGACCTGCTGCAGCAAAAAAATAGGGTCCTCCTTCGAATATTTTGTCTTTATCTTCGATGTTAGAGAACACTAATGTGAAGAATCCTTTTGACCCAAGATGCAGGACAATACTTCCTTTGGGCTTCCAATGACACTTGATCCACGTTTGTAAAGCCTTTTCAGTGGGCCATAGTCCCATGAATTTACAGATAATGGCATAGGTTCCCATATGTTCCCTGTGCTCCTGCAGAGCAGGATCATTTAATATTACTCGAGGAGTGATTTCTACTTTTGGTTTGCAAGGTCCTTTTTGTTTTTTGTCTCTCGAACCCAGACTTTTGTCTTCTTCCTCTTTGTCCTTTGTGTTGTTGTTTTCTTTTGTTTTGGTCCCATCTATTTCCTTTTCATTGTCCCTGTTTCTGTAGTTTATACCACCTTTACTATTTCTTGTTGGTGAGTTACTTCTGCTGGCCACTGCATCTTTGTAGGAGGGAGCCGAGCTCCCTCCCCTACCACTCTCCATTGGAATCGAAATCTGCTCGCTATGGTAACCCTAGTTGCTGCATCTCTCCCGCCCAGACCATTCACCAAATGGAACTGTTAATTTCTATTCATTATTATCCCGAGTAAAATGATTTCACTCCCCACAGTAAAAACCATTTTTCGTCAACGTTTCAAATCCCAACAGGGATCCATCATCAGGACTATTTTGAATTTTGATAGTGGAAGAGCTCAATTGCGAGATTTAAGTAGTGCTTAATAATTAAGGTCTGCAGCTCTTCTTGTTATCTTCACCCTAAATTTTTCGAGTAAAATGATTTCACTTCCCACAGTAAAAACCATTTTTCGTCAATGTTTCAAATCCCAACAAGGATCCATCATCAGGACTATTTGGAATGTTGATAGTAGAAGAGCTCAATTGCAAGATTTAAATAGTGCTTAATAATTAAGGTCTGCAACTTTTCTTACTATCTTCACCCTAAATTTTTCTAGTAAAATGATTTCACTCCCCACAATAAAAACCATTTTTCGTCAATGTTTCAAATCCCAACAGGGATCCATCATCAGGACTATTTTGAATGTTAATAGTAGAAGAGCTCAATTGGGAATTCTTAGCAATAAGGAAATGCTGGAAGATTGGAAGTGTGAAGATCTTTAAAATCTAACATTTTATGTTGACAATGGTAAGCAGCAGTCTGAAAACGAAGAGATGGCTTGTCTAGGCAGAGGCAGGGGCCGTGGAGGTAGAGGGCACCAGAGCCTAATAGTTAAAAAAGATCCAACCGCTTCGGTGACTACAGAGCCTAGAAGGGTTAGGAAACCCATCGAGGTGGCAGTTAATGAAGCATCTTGAGCATACAAAGAAGGAACGGATGCCGACATACGTAAGTTGATCCAGGAGATGGAGGACAACATCACCGAAGAAGTCTCAGAGCTAGAAATGGAAGAATGGGGGGGCATAGTCCTCGACCCAAGGCATACCAGGGGCAGGATGACTCTATTCAAACAAACCCTGCACATATACTAGGTCATGAAGCGCTTACTGGCCAGAGCCTTGGAATAGGTGGCGGCGGAGATGGCAGAAATTGCCCAAGGCATGCCCAACCTCAAAAGGGATATGAAGAACCTGTAAATTAATAGGTTTATGCAGGATAGTAAGCTGGACAGGATCCAGCAACTAATGATGGAATTGTCTCTGACGCTGGGTGACTCTGTTGTTGCACTGGCTATCGTGGATTCTGAATAGGATGATCGCAAGGAATAGCATTTTACATTCCAGGTTTTGCTAGCCTTTTTAGCGGATTTGGACCTTAAATAGTGTATCTAGTTGTGAAGTGTATTTAGCTTGGGTTGAAAGACTTGTAAAATTTTGCCATTCGATGGCTTACAACAGACTAAGGTGGCCAACAAACTTAGTTTCTCAAGTGGGCAAGTTGAGGCCACGAGGATTTTGTATATGGAACAACTTTCTTTATAAATAGAAAAAGAAGGAACTACCGTAGCTTACAAAAAAA
>APFE030862120.1:50560-172405 GCA_000404065.3 Pinus taeda
TAACTAGATACTTATTTATTTTACTTAAATATATTATTTAAATATAGTTATACTTTCCTATCCATGTCCCTTATCCACTCTGACTAGCCATTTCCCAGTCAAATATAGTTGTTAGCAGGTCTAGCCTACCAATCAAATATAGTCGTTGCCTGGTCAAATATAGTCGTTGGAGGTTTTGTTCTGACTATTTAACATGCAGCCTAAATCTTATTCTTCAACTTATCTTGATGATGAACCACACTAGTTAGTTCAAAATGCGTCGACAAATGAATTATCATGTGATTTACGCTGAAAAACGTTTTCTCATAAACTTGATATAGATCACAAAAACCTCAATTCAACAATTAAATTTAACATTTTCAAAAACTTCCAAATTTTTTGAAATACTCAAATTATCCTGGGATTTTAGCAAATCTCTATCAAATTAAAAAAAAAAAAAAAAATGAGTGAAAATCCTAGCAATTGAAAGGTTGATTCGGAAATCAAATGTCATTGTTTCTATCACCACCTGCAAGGGTGTGTTGAAAAAAAATGAGGTAATGTTAGAAGCCTTTTTGCCATCCACCTAACCATGTTTTCATACACATCCTTTAAGCAAAACAGTTTGTTATATGCGGAGCCTGAATTTGGAAAAGAATTTATCACATGCCAATATTCAAAATAGAAGCTTCAACAATATGTTCATAATCTAAGAGTTTACATGAGCTGTGGTTATCACTTCCATTAAGATAGTGGTGTTAATGGCTAAAAGAGAGTTACGAATATAAGATATTATGTAATAATAAGATTGAGCATTTTCCTAAATTGAAATTTTTGGTAATGATTCAAAATTAGTTTGTAAATTTTATTCCTAAATTATGATTTTTTACTATATATTATATTCCGGATACCATTCAAATTGAAATTTTATAATAAATACCATTCAAATTGAAATTTTATAATAAAAAGAATCTTAATTAGTGTAAAAGTGGATCATCCCCAATCTTATCACATAAGAACATGATAGGTTATTATATATGCAAATCATTTTATTTCTGAAAATATATTCCGGATACCATTCAAATTGAAATTTTATAATAAAAAGAATCTTAATTAGTGTAAAAGTGGATCATCCCCAATCTTATCACATAAGAACATGATAGGTTATTATATATGCAAATCATCTTATTTGTGAAAATATAACCCTTTTTACCGTGATGCATGCAACATCAAGCTTGAAAACCATAATTATGGTTGTTTTATCTATAGAAAATGGTGAGATAAGAGACATCATAACTAGCATGGAAAATTGTTGGAGATGAAACAAATATCATTTTTACTAGTACTTATCGGAATTCTCATATTTAAAAGAGTGTTTCTAAAAGAGATAAATTTACCATAAATAAGCCGGTTAAAAGGGGAAGCTTTTGATGTTGCAAAAGAGGAGTCTAACCCTCCCTTCTAAGAGTTAATGCCATGTTATATACTATATCATTTCATATGCATCATTGAAAAAGCGTTAATGTAGACTTATGTAATGATGAAACCATTGCCACTTGATCCAAAAAAACCCTTATAATGCAGCCATGTAGCTCAAAATAAACTCATGTTATAGCTAAAACCATTGGGTTGAGAAGAAACCACTATAGAAACCTGATGGATATGGCCACAAAGATTCATTGTCATTGTTGCTACTTCAATTTTCTCTTTGAATCCTAAGGAGCATTGTTTCACATCATAAAGAAACTCAAAGTAAACCACCAAGAAAGGAGGTCTCAAGGAAAGAGAGAGTTGGAGTTAGGTATGCCACCTCGTAGAAAAGCTTAAGCTTAAGATTTTGGTTAATCACTTTACTCTTGTTGCAAATTTGAACCTTTCTATCAAGAAATTCCATATAAGTAAGGAAATAGTATGTTAATCTTATTTTTAACAATGTTGAGAATAAGGGAAAGGTTGTATGTGAAATGTCAATGTTGCATTTTTAAATGACAAATAGAATTACAGTTACAAATAAATGGAAATAGCACAACATAAACAACAATAATGGGGGTCTCTACACACCCAAGTATTGAATAACACTTACCATAATAATGGAGAAATACATTTCTATGAAATAATAACTTCAAGTTTCTTCTTGACATATTAATAAAAGATAATGAAATACATAAATAAGGGAAAACCCTTATCTAAGATACAATAATCCCAATCCTTTCCCTAAGTTATAAATTATGTGTTTATGATTTTATCATAGAAAAGTGACATTTTTCCACATACAAGACTTTATTATAAATACATACTAAAAGTGTTGAGACTAAATACAAATTAATTAGTCCACAGATTTAAACTATATGGATGTGGATTTGAATATGTTTTCAGTCTGTAAAATTTTAATTCCCCTATGGGGCAAGGTGGGATGTGATAGGTGGAGATTGATAAGTTGGCCATCCGATCCAACAATAATGGAAGGGGACATGCCAAACCTCCCTACCCCTCCCCCCAAGTGCAATTAAGGTCACTACCTTTGCAATCCTTTCCATGCTCAACCATAATTGGTTTCAATTGTCATTGAGTGACAAAAGCTCTTACCATGTGCTTGGAGATATGGAGGCTCTAGTCATGCATGTGGAAATGATGCATGACTTTAATAGTTACTATGGTTCCCAAAATTCCAATTATGTAGTGAGGAGGGTATGATTTCATAAAAGACCCATCATGACACCTATGTAGCTCTACATCATTTTCTGACTATTTTCTCTCTTCCCTCTACTCAATCTAATTCATTGACCATTGCCCTCCACTCTCCATCTTCCTAACCTCAATCTATTCTCTATGTTGTTTCGCAAGATGTTCTTGGCTAAAGAACTATGCCAAGGCACCAAGTCTCTCAAACAATTTATCTGATCTAATTTTATATTGATACCTTACTCATTTTAAGGATAATGACTATAATTATCAACCTTTAGGAAATTATTATATTAGGGCAGACATTGATCAGGTAAAAATGGAAGATATGAGGAACATGAAAGAACATAAACCAAAAGTTTAAGAATAATAAACTAAAACTCAAACCCTTATATGTTGGAAAACTTACTAAGCATAGGAATTTAGTAGTCACATAACATATTTAATTGTAACACATGAATTTTTCTCCAATAAATCAATGAAAAAGGAGATTTGCTGGACACAAATTGAATCCTTCATAAAAAAGAAAATCACTTCTTAATAAAATTAATGCAAAGAAACATGAAAGGGGAAATAGTACCTAGTAATCACTTTAAATTTGTTCATATAAAAGAATTTTGATTAATAGTGGAAATTTTTTATAGAACTTCAACACATGCTAACACTATTAAAATGACTCAATCTAATAAAATCATAAAATATTATTGTCCAAAAATACAATACTCAACAAAAAATAAAACTCTTGATCCCTTGTTATTGAGTCTTTGCTTGTTTTTATAAAAAATAAATCTTAAAATTAATTAGTTGCAACCATATTTATAAAAATAGAATTCAATTAGAGAAATGAGTTGTATTTCTACTAAGTGTTGAATGCTTTGTGCTTTTGTTTAACATTTCTTGGATAAGTATTCATATTGCAAATCACTCAAGCATAATATTATCATATTCACCCACATGATAATTGAATGTGGCCATCTTTCCATATGAAATGTGTAATCTATATATTTTCATAGGTTGGAACTGTAGAAAACAAGTTTCTGACTTTCCATAAAAGGTAAAAATCATCAATCAATTTATCAACCACTATTTGGCCCCTTAAGGATTTCGTAATATCTAAAAAGTTATCAGCCTTATTCCTCTCTTTTAGCAAAAAATCTTCATAAGTCTCTAGTGGAAGTAAATTACCTTTCTTACCCCAAACAAGTAGTAAAGCCATTTCTAACAAATTATTAAATATGTTCATAAATTGATCAACATTCTTTTCTATTATATTGCATTTATGCTAAGCCTTTTTGAGTTATATTTTTCTTAGCTAAAAGTTTATTTATTTCCATAATCAATTATGTCCTATCATTGACCCCTAATGCATTTAGTTATTCCATGTTATACATAGTGTTGTCATTATTGACAACAAGATGTAATTGATGTCAAAGGGGAGGCATGAGGTAGCAACAGTGCCATCTATTATGACCAAGGAAGAAACATGACTCTTTATGAAGTAATATGATAGTTTGATCTCTTACAATATCTCATCACATGAAGATGAAGTCGTTTGAATTTTATTGATCTTTGGATGAAGTTATTATGCTTAAAAGATCCTACAAATAACATGGTTGTGTATAGATCATCGATAACTTTCCAATGATATATCTTGCTTAGAAAAACTCCTCCTGGATTAGAATTTATGGCCAATTGAAGTTTCAATATTATTTGAGGGAATAAACTTTAGAGCTAAAACCCAAATATTTAAATTTTTTGAATAGTGGTTTAGGGCAGATCCACCATTGAACAAAGAAATCAACAGTCCGAGGAACATAAAATTGCACACTAGTTACCAACATTAAATGGTGCGCTTCTTCTAGACTGATTAACAACACTTTCAATAGTTTAATACCTAGATGATGGTGAAGTTGCATAAATTTTAATAACCCCTGTCAGACCAATCAAATGATGATACATGCTAGTATCTTATTTATCAATGGTGTGGACCTATCGATGATCGACTTGTGGCATGATTTCACAGTCAACATGACACATCAACAAAATGGCATCAATATTCTAACGTGGTGCCACCAGAAGTTGCCACATGGGATGGTGATTTGGCACATCTGGATTGACATAAATTATGAAAAAAAGGGTGACATGTGGAACCCTCTCTAGCAACCATTGATGAGCGCCAGTATTGCAGCAAGGATGCTGCAACTCCTGGGCTACCAGCTTTACTTATCAACGAGGGGTTCGTACAAACTTGGAGGTGACAGTGTTGTATGCATAAGTAAAAGTGATGGTTCTTCCTATTGTCACTGTTCAATTGGCAAGAGACCACTGGGGTTCCAAGCTAGACTTCTATAGAGTTAGAAGAAGCTTGATTCTTTGATGGAAGAAGGGCAAATCTACTCTAAGAGAGAGTTACTCTACTGCAGTAATGGAAAAAGACAAACATGTAATGCTAAACCACACCATACCCTAATTAACAATTTAAGAAGTTGTGCTAAGAAGAAATGCTAAATCAACAATAAACAAATGCTACTATCTAAGTTGTATAATTAAAAAGCATCAAACAATATGAAGGTGCAAGCAAAGAAACTCAACTAAATCTATTTTCATTGTTTTTGTTTTTTTAGGCAAAATCAAGTATGCAAACTAATTGTTCTTGTGGATGTGACAGGTGGTTGGAAGGTGTTTTAGGATGACTAGAAGGTTTATGAGGAGTTGGATGGTGTGGAGGGGTCCTAGGAAGCTTTTTGTGACTTACTAGAGGTTTCCCATCAATTCAGCCTCAAAACAGGGCATTTCAGGAAAACCTACAGGATGTACTAGAAACCTACAAGATGATCATGTAGGAATTACAGGAAACCTACAGGATACAGTTGAGAGATAATTGTGAGGTGTATGAGGTGTTGGGAAGCTTGGGAAAGGTGTGTGATGGGTGGAATGGAGTGTTAGAAGGTCTAGGAGCACTCAGGAGTCAATATCGAAGATAAGAGATGGCTATATTCGCTCAATGTATTTAGGAGAATTACAATGAAAAATTATGAAAAGTTAGTGAGGTTGATGGTGAAACAAGGGATGGATAAGGTGGATGAAGTGGAAGATGGCTACAGGTTATGAAGTCTTGGTCTCCTCCTGAAGTACCTTCTCTGCTTAAAACATGTGTGTCTTCCAAAAACTATGCAACAAGATACATTTTCATAAACTAGAAAAGCATGAATCAATTGCCTATATTATGCATGAAGAAATTTGCTGAAGGGAATGAAAGAATGAGTGAGATCTTATTGTAGAAATGGAGATGGAAAAATATGACAAATAAATCTACCTTGTAACATTAATCAACTACTGAATTAAAGACAACAAACTCCAAAACTCATACAAGAACTAGAAATCTGTGTTTTTGGGGTTGCTAAAGGGTCCCTTCCTTAAGTCATGGTCCCAAAGGGAGGAAGTGAGGCCGAGACACCTGTTGACAACCTTGTGCTGATCCTTTTTCTCCTTGTTAACCTGATACTTGAAAGAAGGCACAAATGGAAGCAAACTATCACACAACCAATCTAATCTACATTGCTTGTAATGGAAATGCATCTACTAAGCAAATTAACAACTAAGCTATGAATCTACGCTAGAATACATGTAAAATAAAGAGGAGCCTTGGCTGCTAGGATTGGGTCTAACCCAAGAGCTTTATTCCTCTCAGTTAACTCAATGCTGGCTCAAAATAAAACTCATTCTTATTACCAAAACAACAAATTACATCAAAATAATTGTCACAAGTCTTGCAGCTCGAAAATAGAGTAGAGTTTTAAAATGAAAATCCAAATCCTATTGAGGTCCTAGGCCTCTCTACTTATACATCTGAAGTCTCCAATGACTTCATTAAAATTAGGGAGTTTCGGCTCCCAAACTCGAGATAAACTGGTGCTTTTTCTTTCACTTTCTCGGCTGCCTTCTAGTCCTCATGATTTGGTTGTTTGTGCTCTGAGCTAATGGAGGAATATTCAAATGTAAGGGTAGTAAATGAGGAGAATTTTCCTTCTATAATCCCTCTCCCTTGTCCCATTCGAGTTTTGACTTGGTCTTTGCCAAAATTCCTTGCTTTTATCCTTTAATCCTGCATTAAATGCACATTAGACCACAAAGCAAAATATCCAACTCTAACTCATCTCATAAACAAAATATAATGTATGCAATAAGTTATGAGAATAGTTGGTTTGACTATGCTAGGAGGTGAATTAAGGCCCATATAATTACCCAATGATAAGGCTCATCATCACCCCCCTACTAAAAGTGTTTCTCATCCTCTGAGCAACTTAGTCAATATCCATATCCTTCATGGCTCTGGTAGCCTCTGACATCCCATGCTTCTGTTGTGGTCTCCTCTTCTTTTTCAAAGAATCCTACTTTCTTTACTGCCTCTTCCCACTGCCTCTTTTCTTCTTCTTCTTTTCTCCCTTCTAGCATCCTTAAGAGTAGTTGTGGACTGAGTTTTAGGCCTATCCAACTGACCTTCAACCTTTTCATAGATTGTGTATACATAGGTGTCATGTTGAGTGCCTCTCTCAACCTTTGAGGGAAGTGATATTTTGTTATCTTTAATATGTATGGCAGTGTGTTCCATCTCCTTAGACAAGCATGTATACTATCATCTCCTAGCAACCTAAACATGTACGCAAAATTTGAAATTCCTTGCTCTTGGGCAATAAGATATCTAGGTGCCAGCTAAGGATCATTTGTAATCAAATTATGGGTACTGATGACGGCCATGAGATTTGATTGTTTAGCTCTTATCAAAAGAGGTTTGTTTGCTCTCTTGCCAATATCCTTTTCATCTCCGTAGCTCTTGAATCCTCATGGTTCATCCATGATGCCAAATCCATTAATTGTACATCTCCTAGCTTCGAATTAGGGTCCCAAACATTCATGTTTGTGAGGGCCTTGTTGTGCAAATAAAACTCAGCCATTTTTGCCCTATGTTCTAGTGTACTTTGATCACAAAGATCAATAAATTGTCTGTAGTCCTGAAATGGCATGGTTCCCCTCTGTGCTAGTGTATTAATCTAAAACTGCATCCATTGTTCTTTGAGGTAGATATGATAGGATTTAGCTGGCATCCTATACTAGATTTCCTCCAAGGAGAGGCTAGCCATACATGCTAATTGGTTCTCTCTTTCCTGCAGCTATCCCCTCAACCATGCATTTTCTGTCTCTAGTTTATTTCTCATTATATCTTCTATGAACCTCAAGCCACTTAGATCTCTGCCCATTTATTTGAGTTTCTCCTCCATGTGCCCAATTTCTTCCACCCCCTTTGATTTGGCGATCTTCATCCATCGGTGAGTTCTGACCCTCTCCTTCTCAAGCTCGAAGAATAGTGGGATGGAAAATTTTTGAGGTATGACCCTACCTCCTTCAATAAATTGGTAATAGGAGTCCATGTTAGGTTGGGGGTTGAGTTCCTTTATCTCTGGGTCCTCCTCTTTAGCTTCTTGTTTCCCCCCTACCTTTCTTTCCAATTTATGTGCCTCCCGTAGATTCAGTTGAGTATTCTATAGGATTGTTTTGCTTCCTGTAGATTTTGTTGTGGTCCCTGTAGCACTGCCTTACCCTTTGAGGAAGTTGATCTAGTAGTAGGACTCCTTACATAGGTGATAGAGGACTTAGGGGAAGGCATTTTGTCTTTTTTTGTAGGGGAATATTCAATCTCAATAGGAATTTTGGTTGATGTTTGTGGCTTGCCCTGTCTTATTCTTGTGCTCTTTCTTGTCCTGAAATATAGTGGGGTTAGCCTCTTCCTTTTTGCTTTTTGCTTGATTGGGATATTGAGAGTAGTGAGGAAAATTTTTACCTCTCTCTCAGTGGCCTCTAGAGACACCCTAGGTGACTCCTCATTGTGTTTTGTCCCCTTTGTTACATTTCCTTATTCCTCTGTCTTTCTTGTCTTCTTCTTCTTCTTGTAGATCTTCATCATCTCTATGAGTTTCCTCCTTAATTTCCTCCTATGTTTCTTCATCATCCTCCTTCTATTCTCCCTCTTCTTCTTCATCTTCATCATGTTCCTCTGTGTCAGCTCCTTCTTCATCCATCTCATCCTCATCTCCTTTTGTATCTTCCTCCTCCTGTTTTACTTCCTCTTCAGTGATAGTAGGACTAACATCATAAGTGAGAGCTTTGATGTCATCCTCTGTTAGCATGTCTCTGAAAACTAGCCATGTTATAGGGGTTCTGAGGTTTTGGGGGGAATCTTCAATGAGGATCCTAATCAACCCATGGTGAGATAATTGTTGGGGATTCCCCTCCTTCACTTTGATGCTTGAGTCTATGAGTGATTGAAGAAAGAAATATGGTATGTTGAGCCTTTGGTGAGGGGGTTTTTCTACTCCAAATCTCAATTCTTCAAGGATCCTGAAATGATCGCAATAGACAACACTATATATACCCTCACATGAGATGTATTTGATTAGTTGGTAGCCTACCTCACTCCATGGATATGGTAGAATTTCCCTCCTTACTCCATTTGTTTTCCTGAATGGGTTCTTCACCTTCTAAAAAGAATTTTCTTATGGCAACCTGGCTATCTCCTTTGTCTTCTTTTCTCCATGGGATTCCTAGGGGAAGTGTGGTGACCCTAATTATGAGATAAAGGGTGAGATCTATAGTGAGGCCCCTTATTAAAACAACGGCATGGATTCTGTTGTGTGGAGTGAGGGAGAGAGAAAATTCTTGAGCCACCTCATCATCATACCCTCTGAATTTTTCGAAAAAACCCCATCCAGTTATGTCTTGTGAAGATTTAAAGCACTTGGGGTTGTTGTTGGATTCTCACAGTGTTTATGGGCTCTCTCCT
Organism: Pinus taeda; assembly: GCA_000404065.3. Lineage (NCBI taxonomy): Eukaryota > Viridiplantae > Streptophyta > Pinopsida > Pinales > Pinaceae > Pinus > Pinus taeda. The sequence continues at coordinate 60,060 of APFE030862120.1, forward strand.
ATTAAACCCTCATGTTATCTTGCTGGAGAATCTTGAGGAGAAAATAAGAGGGTTGAAACAATTTTTCAAATACAAGAGAAAAAGAGAGTTGACTATGTATTTAATTCCCTTCACACAGTTCCTAAATTCACTCAAATTTAAAGTATCCTTGGCTCATTTACTTGCAAAGGGGAATGTAATTTTAGAGCCTACCTCTTTAGACTAGTTGCAATGGCCAACTCCTATGATATCCCTTCTGAACTCTTCTCTACCAATCATGTAGACAATCTCTGTGTATCCTGTAGACTGTATCTTGTAGGAATTTTTGTGCATGCTCCTATAGGAATTCCTGGTGCAGTAAATCATGGATCTTTGCTTCCGATGGGTGGCCTGGGTTATGAGAGCAACTTGAGTGAAGGAGTTTTGAGGAGCTGAAATGAATGAATGCATGGGAATGATGTTTTATTTCCTCTTATGGTGATTCAGGGTGAGGTGGTGTGCTGGCAGCAAAGGTATGTTTCCATTTTTGGACCGTTGGTCCCCACTACCACCTCATCATTTCCCACTCCTCATAATTAGCTCCCACCTCGTAGATACATAGTTTAACCACTTTTTTTCCTACTCCTTCTCTGTCTTTGAGTTGACTTCAGCCACGTGTGAGAGGACACCCAGTTGTGCATGTGCTGACTAAACGAAGGTGGCCAAGTTAATTGGCCACCTTTTCACTTATAAACAAAGTACATCATAGCACTTACAATTTTTTACTACATGATGCATATGAGAGAGCGATTGGGATACTTACCTGTGGTTTCATTGCTATGATGTAGTTGCTAAAGGCCAGAGGTGCTCTTGTGTATATTTGTTGCATGCCATTCTTCTTCCTCCTCTTGTTGTCTGCTAATGGTTTCTCTATTTTTGTAGGTATTTGTGGTTTAAGATCTGATGATGATGCTTTGGAGCTCTTGGATCATCCTGGCTAAGACCTGTTTCTGGTGTGATTGGTGTTCTATTTGATAGGCTGCTACAAGATTTCCTACAGGATGTCATGTAGTTGCTTCTCCCTCAGAATTCTTTAATCATTTTTCTTGTTGGGGCTGTGAGGATGGTGACATGGATGGAAAGAAGGAATGGGAGTCTAGAGAGAAAAGGATACTCAGGTGATGCTCTTTACTCCTCTACGTTTCCTCACTTTTTTTTTTTTAGGACTAGAAGAAAACTGTTGAAACTGGTCTTTTTTTTAATGGTGAGTGTAGGGATGATGATGGTGGATGAGGTGAGGTGCTAGATCATGAAGAGGGTTAATTTTAGGAACCTAACAAGTCCATCATTTTCCTTCGAATTACTTCCTGTAGGATTTCTGGGTCACTGTAATTCCTACAGGATCATCCTATAGGTTTTCATGGGATCTTGTAGGAATATAGGGGATCTTGTAGGAATACAGGGGATCCTGTAGAAAAAATAGTCTTTGTATAAATTGAAGCAATGAAGTCGGAAAATGACAAAAATGATGGAGGGATGCATGGTAAGGAGTGAAAAAATGAATATGTGAGTGGCAAGGGTCTCCTTGGGATCCTCTTTTGCTCCTTAACTGCCCTTCTCACCCACCTGCAAATGGAAATTTCATGATAGATATATAGTAACTACTAGTAATATACGTATATATATATATTATATATAAAATATATAATATGATATTATATCTATAGTATATATATATACATATATACTAATATATATTTATTTATTTATTTATTTTTTGAAAAACAACTAGGCTAACTCTGAGAGTTTTTCACCCTGGCTTTTTTCCCTGGGCGCCTCAAGAAAGGTTTTCACCCAAGGGTCTTCTTATTCTCTTTTTCTTTTTGTTGTTTTTGTTTTTTGTTTTTTTTTTGTCATCACTGGGCCGCCTCAAGATGTTTTCAACCCAAATATGGGACTCAGGCGCCTCATGGAGGTTTCCACCTGAGTCCTTATTATTTTTTCTTTCTTCTCAGTGATTTGATGAGGGAGGAGCTGAAACTTGCTCCACTATCATCACTATTTTATTGATATCATCAACGAACTCTTGTTTTGATAAAGGTCTCTTATACATTTTCAATCAGTGTCCATTAACAAGTAAGGGAATGGCTTCTTCATCTATGGTTCTGATTTGCACTGAACCATTATCATGGCATCTTTCCACAACATAAGGTCCGAGCCATCTTTTCCTTCACTTTCCCTTGAATTCTTTATACCCATAATCATATAACAATGCCGAATCGCCTCCCTGAAATTGCTTCTCCTTGATATTTTTATCATGCTAGATCTTCATCTGAAGTTGAACTACCTCTATATGTAGGAGGGCTTGCATTATGAATTCATCCAAACCATTCAATTGGAACAATCTCTCTTTCTGTACACTACTGAGATCCAAATCTAGTTGGGTTGCCATCCTTAATGTGTTATATTAAAATTCAATGGACAGCAAGGCCTTTCTCCCATATACCAGATCATTGGGTGTGAATCCAGTGGTGGTCTTCCATGTGGTATTATAGGCCCAGGTGGCCTCAACTAGCTTTTCTACCCAATCCTTCCTACTGCTGTTGACCACCTTGGTTAAGATGCTCTCCAGTGCTCTGTTGGTCACCTCCACCTGCCCATTAGCTTGTGGATGATAGGGAGTGGAGGTCCTATGCTTGATCTTGTGATGGTTGAGCAGGTCTTCAATCATGTTGGAGGTAAACTGGCTACCTTGGTCTTTGACCAGCTCTCTAGGGTACCCAAATTTGTAGAATACATTCTCCCTTAGGAACTCAACCACCTTCTCTTCTGTTGCTACCTTAATTTCCTTGGTTTTAGCCCACTTAGTCAAATAATCAGCGCACACAATAATGTATTTTTTTTGCTTTGAAGGAGGGTCAATAGGCCCAATGAATTCCATGCCCCACTTGTCAAATGGCTCGAAAGTCACTTGAGGCTGCAGAGACATTTCATCTCTTGGAGTAGACCTTCCCATCCTCTGGCACCGATCACACTGACTAGTGTATTTTTTCACATCCAAATGAAGAGTGGGCCAATAATAGCCTGCTTGTAACACTTTGAATGATGTCCTCTTTGCTGCAAAGTGGCCTCCACAAGGCCCATCATGATAGGTCAAAAGGATGTCAAAGACTCCCTCTTCCCTGACACACCTTCTCAAGATTTGATCTGGGCCAAGTTTGAAAATATTTCCCCCAATCCAAGTGAAGGGGGTGCTTTTCCTTACTATCTTTCTCTTTTCTTTGGAGGACAAGTTTGGTGGGAACTATGTTGATACCATATAGTTTGCTATATCAGCAAACCATGGAGAGAGAACTAAAATAGAAAATAAGTTCTCGTCCGGTAACTGGTCATCCACCATTCCTTCTTCAGCTATAGGAAAATTGACCCTAGATAAAAAGTCTGTAACAACATTTTCCTTACCAAACTTATCAACAATGGTTATATCAAACTGTTGTAATAAACGTAACCATCTTATAATTCGAGCATTCACATCTGGCTTTTTCATTAAATATTTGATTGCAGCATGGTCAGTATGCACGAATGTTTCATAGCCTGTAATGTAATGCTTGAATTTGTTTAATGAATGCACAACATCCTTTGATAAGTTCTTACTGATAAAATAGATAGCATAAGGCTGTTTTTCATATATCTGACCTAGGGCTACTCCTATGGCTTTGTGTGAGGCATCAGCATGAATATGAAAGGGGAGGGACTAGTTTGGGCCCCGAAGAATTTGTGCAGTGATTAACTTATCCTTTAGGATGTCTAAGGCCTCTTGATAGCTTTTTGACCATATAAACTCAGAATCTTTGGCCAACAAACCAAATAAAGGAGAGGCCAACTTGATGAAGTCCTTTATGAACCTTCGATAGTATCTAGCTAACCCTAGGAAACTTCTGACATCTTTCTCCTTTTGAAGAGGTGGGACCCTTTGGATGATGGCTATTTTGTTTGGGTCCACCTGTAGTCCTTGCTGAGATATTGAATGACCTGGCACGGTCCCTGCAGTCATTAAGAATTCACATTTTTCAGGACTGAGAGATAGGTTCATTTCAATGCATTTGTGTAGTACTTTTCCTAGGTTAGACAGGGCTTCTTGAAAATCATAGCCATAAGGTGTAAAATCATACATATAAATCTCCACCACATCATGGACTAATTCGGTGAAAATACTCAAAACTACTCTCTAGAAAGTGGCAGGAGCATTGCATAGGAAAAAAGGAAGGACCCTATAGGCAAAAGTACCCCAAGGACAGGTGAATGTGGTATTATCCTAATCTTCTAGGCATATTTGGATTTGGTTGTACCGGCTGAATCCATCTAGGAAAGAGAAAAAACTTTTCCCGCCCAAGCCATCTAGCACTTATTCAATGAAGGGTAGAGGAAAATGATCCTTCTTTGTGGCTTTTTTCAACTCCCTGTAATCAACACAAATCCTCCACTTACCATTTTTCTTGGCAACTAACACCAAAGGAGAGACCCACTCACTATCGGAGATAGGGTAAATAAATCCTACATCTAGAAATTTTTGCAATTCTTCTTTGACTGTATCTTTAAGATCTAGATTCATCCTCCTTTGTGATTGTCAGACCGGCTTGCAACCTTCATTGATGTATATGTGGTGAGTACACATTGAGGGGTGTATTCCCTTCATTTCCTTGTAACTCCAAGAAAAGGCTTCTAGATTTTCCTTTAACATGTTGCATATCTTCTCCTCTTCGACATCAGAAAGAGATGGATTGATTTTCAAGGTTCTCTCTAGGCCGAATTCTATGGTTTTGACACGGAGTGGGTTGGAATCAGCCAAGCATAAGTCAATTGGATGATTGTTCTAGGTTTCCTTTAATGCTTCTTCTAAAGGTAATGAACTAGGAGTTGGACTTTGGAGCAGGTGTTCAATAAAGGCATCCTCATCTTTATGTCCTAATCCCATGGTTACTTCCAAAGCATAAAGTTCGGCAGAATAAACTTCATCTTCTTCCTCCTCCTCCAACCATAAAGGTAAATCATGCTCTAGAGAAGGTTGAGCAACAGGGTATAGGATTAACTGCTTGGACATATGCCCATTCTTGATGGTCATATTCCCAGCTCTGCAGCTAATTGTAAGCATCAACAATGGCCAACCATGGCCTCCCAAGGATGAGAGGATAATCAATAAGCTTAGCCTTAGGCTGGAGAACTAGGAAATCTGTAGGGTACTCCCAAGAGTCAATGGAGACCATCACATCCTCCACAATTCCCTCAGGGGTTACTATGGAACAGTCTGCAAGTTGCAGAACTATTGTGGTCTTCCTTAATGAACCTTGGAGGTTGAGCTTGAGCATGGTCTGCTTGGTCATCACATTAATGGCAGCCCCAAGATCGATCAAAGTGTGTGGAACAATGGTGCCATTGATGTGCACATCTACTACAGGGCTTCCAAGGTCCAAATATTTTGGATAGATTACCTACCTTAGCATTAAGTCAGACAGCTTCCCAATGACATTAATGGTAGGGGAATCCCTTCTTCTCTTCCCTGGATGCTTGAACCATTTCTCCTTAATCAACTTACTGTAAATGGGAACATCTTTTGTTTCCTAGAGAAGGGGGATCTTTACACATAGATTTTTCAGTTCTCCTAGAAGTTCAGTCTCCTATGGGGTAGGCTGGAGTGGTTGGGCTAATCTCTCAAGAAAGGGTGGATTTACTTTAAGGTTGATTTCCTCTCTTTCTTCCTCAACCTCCCTAGGTGGAGGGGATGTTGGTTATCCAAGAGAACTCTCCCAGATCTCAGGTTAATCTCCTATATTTCCACAACATAAGCTGGATATGATGTCTCTCCACTGTATACTTGCTAAGCCTACCTATTGTTCGGGCTCGAATTTGGTTGGGCAAGCATTTGGGGTTGCTTGGGTGGAGCAGAGTGTAGGAGCTATGGTTGGGCAGGTGGTGGAGGCAACAAAGTTGGAGCATTGTTGTATTGGGGCCTCCACCCTTGGAGTGGTGTATTCCACTGAGGTTGTGGTAGAGCATTAGGTTGAAATGACTGGATGGATGGCTAGGAATGATACTAAGATGCATAGGACCAAGGAGGGGGTGTAGACCAAGAAGGATGAGCAGGGGGTCCCCAAGAAGGTATAGTTGTGGTTTGGTTGGGGTTGTAATATGCATGGGATGACCCTTACATGCCCGGTTGGTATGGTCTAGGCCCAAGAGGTCTCCGTTGGTTGATGTAGCAAAGCTACTCAGTGACCCCTTCAGCTCCTTTATATACAGCTTTAACTCCAAGTAAAGAAGGGCACTTTTCTGTGGAGTGGTTCTCTTCATAGACTGAACAAATTTCAATACATTTCAATGGACATTCATTCCTAGGATGCCTCCTAGTGCATCTATACAAAAGATGGCCAAGGCTCTCTCTTCTTCCTCCTGCTTCCTTTTAATGTTTATGGTGTCCAACTGTAGGGCAAGGGTTTGCAGCATCTCACTTTTGAAATCTTCCAGCATGTTTCCCATTTCACCCTTGATGGATGAGTTGGAAGATGATGTACTGGCCATAGGTTGACTACCCCTACCCCTTTTCCTAGCCGCCCTAGAATGGTTTCTAAAGATAGTCTTGATATCCTCATTGGGTAATTTGTAGATATCTCATCTTGCTAAAAAATGCAAGGTATCAAGAAGAACTTCTCTTACTCCCCTAAGTAAGACAAAATTTAGTGACTCAGGGTCAAGTGTGCACTGGGCCCTTTTGTAACTAAGCTGGAACCTTTCCTCGTAGTCTTCTAAGGATTCATCATGGCCTATGGTCATCCTGAAAATTTCTTCTTTAGTATCCTTTGACCAACAGTAGTCCCAATATTTTTTGTTAAAGGCCTGCTGCATCTGAGCCTAAGTTGTGATGTTATCTCCAGGTAAACCCATGAACCAATGCAATGTTGCATCCTTAAGGGTAGATGGAAATAGTTTTAACTTTTTCTCATCATTTGTATAGTCATAGGTTCGACATATAACAGCAAACTCAAAGAGGGAAGTGTCGAGGTCCTCTGTGGTCAAGCCATGGAAATGAGGTAGGGCATAGGGGCTTATATTTTTCATCTTAATGTCCCCAATGGTTTCCCTAATGGGGAAGGCACCCTCAACTCTCTCTCTATTCCCTCTGTCATTTCGGTTTTCAACCATTGGTTCAGTAGGAATGGGTTCATCTTCTTCTTCTTCCCCTATAGGTTCTTCAAATATGTCAGGTTTCTCACCTAAGGATTCCTCCAGTTCACCGCCACTGAAGAAGAGAGAATATTGGCTATTGGATGCAGTGGGGTAATTTGGAAAAAAATTCCCTAAGTTGCCCCTATTCCTACAAGGCATGAAAGGAAATATTTTTGGGTTGGTTTTGTATTCTTTTTAAAACTTTGAAAGTACTTGTAGAATTGAAATTGTTGATTGAATGAAAATTACTGACAGAATGAAAAATCTACTTGTTGAATTGAAATCCTACTTGTAGAATGGAAAGGAAAGCAGATAATGCAAAATGAAATAAAGGAAACAACTAGATTAATCTTGCAGAAATAAAATAATGACAGAATATTGAAGACAAGAAATAGAAGTAGAGAAAGCAGTAATCACATTCTACTCAGAAACCTCCTCGGCAATGGCGCCAAAAAGTGAAGAGCACTAGTGTTGCAGCAATGATGCTGCAACTCCTGGGCTACTAGCTTTACTTATCAACTCTGGGTTCGTACACACATGGAGGTGACAGTGTTGTATGCACAAGTAAAAGTGATGGTTCTACATGTTGTCATTGTTCAGCTGGCGAGAGACCACTGGGGTTCCAAGCCAGACTTCTATAGAGTTAGAAGAAGCTTGAGTCTTTGATGGAAGAAGGGAAAATCTATTCTAAGAGAGAATTACTCTACTGTAGTAATGGAAAAATACAACATGTAATGTTGAACCACACTATACCCTAATTAACCATTTAAGAAGATATGCTAAGCAGAAATTCTAAATCAACAATAAAAAAATGTTACTATATAATTTGCAGAAGTAAAAAGCATCAAACAATACTAAGGTGCAAGCAAAGAAATTCAACTAAATCTGTTTTCACTGAGTTTTGTTTTTTAGGCAAAATCAAGTATGAAAACTAATTGTTCGTGTGGATGTGACAGGTGGATGGATGGTGTTTGAGGATGGATATAAGGTTTATGAAGTGGTTGGATGGTGTGGAGGGTTCCTAGGAGGATTTTTGTGACTTGTGAGAGGTTTCCCATCAATTCGGCCTCAAAACAGGTCATTTCAGGAAAACCTACTGGATGTACTAGAAACCTACATGACGATCCTATAGGAATTACAAGAAACCTACAAGATACAACAGAGAGCTAATTGTCAGGTGTTTGATGTGTTGGGAAGCTTGGGAAAGGTGTGTGATGGGTGGAATGGAATGTTAGAAGGTCTAGGAGCACTCAGGAGTCAATATGCAAGATAAGAGATGGCTAGATTCACTCAATCTATTTAGGAGAATTTCAATGAAAAATGATGAAAAACTAGTGACGGTGATGGTGAAACGAGGGATGGCTAAGATGGATGAAGTGGAAGGTGGCTACTATTTATGAAGTCTTGGTCTTCTCCTGAAGTTCCTGGTCTTCTTAAAACATGTGTGTCTTCCAAAAACTATGCAACAAGATACATTTTCATAAACTAGAAAAGCATGAATTAATTGCCTATATTATGCATGAAGAAAGTTGTTGAAGGGAATGAAACCATGAGTGAGATCTTATTTCAGAAATGGAGATGGAAAAAGATGACAATGAAATCTTCCTTGCAACATTAACCAACTAATGAATGAAAGACAACAAACTCTAAATCTCATACAAGAACTAGAAATCTATGTTTTTGGGGCTATTGAAGGGTCCCTTCCTCAAGTCATGGTCCCAGAGGGAGGAAGAGAGGCCGTGACACCTGCTGAAAACCTTGTGTTGATCCTTTTTCTCCTTGCTAACCTGCTACTTGAAAGAAGGCACAAATGGAAGCAAAATATCACACAACCAATCTAACCTACATTGCTTTAATGGAAATGCATCTATTAAGCAAATTAACAAATAAGCTATGAATCTACACTAGCATAAATGCACAATAAAAAGGAGCCTTGGCTACTAGGGTTGGGCCCTAACCCAAGATATTCAGCCCTATGAGTTAACTCAGTGCTGGCTCAAAACAAAACTCATTCTTATTACCAAAACAATAGATTACATCAAAAAAATTGTCACAAGTCTTGCAGCTCAAAAATAGAGTAGAGTTTTACAATGAATATCTGAATCCTACTGAGTTCCTAGGCCTCTCTTCTTATAAAACTGAAGTCTCCAATGACTTCCTTAAAATTAGGAAGTCTTGGCTTCCAAACTCGAGATAAACTGGTGCTTTGTCTTTCACTTGCTTCACTGCCTTCTAGTCCTCATGGTTTGGTTGTTTGCTCTGAGCTAGTGGAGGAATATTCGAATGGAGGGGTATTAAATGAGGAGGGTTCACCTCCTATAATCCCTCTCCCTTGTCCCATTCAATTTTTGACCTTGCCAAAATTCCTTGCTTTTATCCTTTAATCCTGCATTAAATGCACATTAGACCACAAAGCAAACTACCCAACTCTAACTCATCTCATAAACAAAATATAATCAAAAGTATGAAATAATTTATGAGAATAGTTGGTTTGACTAAGATAGGAGATGAATTAAGGCCCATATAATTACCCAATGATGAGGCTCATCAGCCATGTGGCATAATGACATCATCATGAGGAGGACTAGTGAACCCCACGAGACATGGGGTATTCACATGGTCATTCGGGGGGAAAAATAAAAGACCTAAAGGTTGGATCAAAGGCTTGGTCATATGGAACCTTTGAGAAGGATCACATGGTCGGTTTATTCTGGGTTACATGCCCAAATCAATGAAGCCCTTGGCCAGCTCAACCATCTCCGAGACCACTTGTTATATGTGTGTGTGTGTGTGTGTGTGTGTGTGTTTTGCTTGTTTGTTGTTAAAACATGTACAATTACATAACAAAATACATGAAAAAATCAGATTGATGAAGGATTAAGGAGTTAATGGTTTTTTTGTTCAATATATGGTTCTGACTAAAGTTTGTACATGTGGGTGATGGCTAGTATAGCCATGTCAAATTTCTAAGGTTCAATCATGTAAGTGGTGCCATTCTGGTCGATTTCCCATCTATATATAAGCTATGGAGATCTGATTAATTTATTTCTATGATAGATTTCTCCTCGCATAATGGAATCAAGGCCACAATGGCCCTACCACTATTCACATATACAATGTTGACTTCGTTGCAATGAGCCACATGGGTAATTAAACCATAGAGGATTGATTCATAAGCCATGATGGAGTTTCGTTCAGTGTTGACCCAGTTACGATGAGTCATAGGGGTATAATCGTGTGAGAGTATTAAGCTGCAAGGGATTCATTTGAAAAGAAAATCCATGGTGGAATTTAGTTGACACTGTTGCGATGAGCCAAAGAGGATTGATTTGTATAAATAAAGCCATGGTGGATTGATGTGGAAGTTCATGGGCTAACTGATCTAGAAATGAAAAGTGAAGGTTTCATGAAATAATTTGTGAGCCAATTGTTAACTAGGAAAACCCTTCTAAGAATAAAAGCATCCCTCTAGTCCAATGAGTGGATCTAGTAATAATTTAAACAAATACATGCAAAAATATCCTAGTTTAAATAAGAATGACATGAGAGAGGAAACATGGCCTACCTCACTCCTATGAGTTCACTTTTCTATGTTGATCTCTATCTCCTCACTTCAAAGCTTCATCCTCACTATTTTGTTGTGAACGAATACCTACAAGAGAGATCAAACAAAATAGCAAAGGAAAAAACTAGCATATGAATTATAATGTAAACCATACAACATATCAAAGAGCATCATACTAAGTAACTAGTCATTTACACGCTTATGGAAAGTAAACATGCATTGTATTAATAATAAACACAAGAGGGAAGCATACAACCACTGCCTTGATGTTGGAAGCCTCCTTCAGCATGGGTTTCCAATTCCAAGCCAAGACTTCTCAAACTCTCCTTTCTTCTTCTCAAATCAGCAGCAATTAGGCACACTTTAGTAGCAGCATGACCAATCTAGTCTGACTAACCATTTGAGGGTATAAAGGAATGCATTTATGGGGGAGGAGAGGAAGTTAGGGATCCACAAAAGGGGGAATAAGGTCCACACCTTAACGGGAAGATCCCTACAAGTAGGATCAAGGACTCAAAATTGGAGAACTCGACCATATCCTTATTCAAGGATAACTAGCTCGTCATTCTTAAGGCTTCTAGTAAGAGAAGCTTCTGCTCCAGTTTTCGAGAAATTGCCTGAAGAGGATCAGTGCAAATTTTCCTATCCAAAGTGACGCTACCAGCGCTAGGCACTAGTTGGATCAAAGGATACCAGCATGGGTTTACATGTTAAAAGTAGCTATGGGCTTGGAAATAGGGTTTTTGACAAGATCTTCCAAAATTACTTCAAGTCATTTCTTCTTTTTTTCTTCAAGGATGCTTTGATAAATGTTTATCATGGTGAATTCATTGATATCTTTTGTCGCTTTACGACATTTTGGGCAAAGTTTGACAACTCAGGGTATGATACAGGGAGTGCGACAAATTATTGTATAACATATGCCCCCTAAAGCATGAAATTAGAATAGGAAGTGATTGTTGAAGTGCTTTACAAGTCAAGGAAAGTACTTTCCAAAACTACCGTCAAGAGATCTACAAATCAAACATAATACAATATATATGACATCTCTAAGTAGGTATTTAACAATACATGAATCCATGGCATGGGCGTAGCCATCCAACTAGAAAGGATCATGTGTATGGATCCACGGCATGGACGCAACCATCCAACTAGAAAGGATCGTATGTAAGGATCCATGGCATGGATGCAACCATCCAACTAGAAAGGATCATGTATATGGATCCACAACATGGATGCAACCACCCGACTAAAAAGGATCATATGTATACATCATGAATACTAAATAAATCCATGCAGCTTGGATTTATCATATGAAATCCAGGGTCTTCATCTATGTCCCAAACCAACCAAAGTACGAATCTAGCCATGTGAATAGACGTGTTGAAGTCGAACATGGTAGAAACCACCTGATTACTGGAAAATGATGTGAACCATTAACAGGTACAAAATAAACCACCAATAGTGACAAATGCTTCTCAAGGAACAACATCACAATCCATGAATGTGAATAAGGAATCTTAAGTCGAACACTCATAGAATCATCCGATCGAAGGCCAATTATGTGAACCTATTGCCCAATACGAAGAACCTACCAGCGAGGCATGCAAGGTCCAATGTACTGAAAGGGAGTTTCTAGATCATCTTCCTAGATAAAGAATTGGAGTCGACAAGAAGTGATCCATCGAAGGAGGTCCATAATGTTTCCCACATAATTGACATGAAAAAAAGGACTTTGTAAATTTGGTGAGAGTGATTCAAGATTGTATCAGCGAAATTAAAATTGGGTATAAGAGGTTTGAATTTGCAGACATAAGTTCTCTTGAATATATCGACGACACAATACCGGAGTTTGGAATAATTTTACTCAAAATTGGATCAATGGTCATGATAACGATAGGTAACGATCAAATGAAAGGCAAATGGATTTCCCAAACCAGGGAAAGAAAGTGACAAAGTGATGATATCCCAAACCCAACAAGAAATGCTGATGAGTGTCATGTTCAAGAGTGACATGTTGCCTTTCATACCGAATACAAGACACATTTACTTCCATTTTCCCCCACTATTTCTAGTGATTACCTCTTTATTTTTAATCCCAAGCTTGAAGAGGATACCATATGCTTGTCACATAAGTTCATCCTTCGGATGAATCCATCCTATTATTTTTAATGAGCCTTGGGAAGGAGTAGCTCGGTCTCGTCATGGTGACAAGTCCTGCATCGTTTAAGTTTTACGAGTCCGACAGAGGGGTAACTCAACATCATTTTCATGTTTAGGGAGTTTGAAAAAGAGGTGGAAAAGAAAACTCCAAAGGTCCCTTTTCATAGATAGTCTCTTGAATCTGAAAAGGTAGAAAACAATATTCAAGAGAATCTCTTATCCATGTTCAACTAAGGTATTCCTTTTTCATAGCTAGTCTATCTCAATCGGGAAAAGGGTTAAACTTATTTTGAGTAGACGCCTTTTAATTTACTTTTATGATTTTGAAAATACAATTGCTCAAAAATATTTTCATATTTTTGGATTCTGAAAATAGACGAAAGAGGACTCCTCTTGGAGGAAAGAGTGGTATAAAAGGATAGAAACTAGTTCTGGTCATGCTGGAGCTGCTCAAAACATTTAAAGGTCAAGAGGTTGGCTAATAAGACCACTCATTGGAGGTTTTCCTTAGGAAAGGTTAAAACAACCAAGTGAAATCATATGATCGGCTAAAGAGATGGTGATGATGGAAGGAAAAAACCAAAGCTCGTCTAGCAAAAAACAGGCTAATAAAAATGGCGATCACAAGCGGTAAAGTGGGAAGAGTTTCATTTTTACACAAGCTTGAAACATGGAAAACTATGCTTGAGTATACTTGAAGATTGTTTCATTTTTCACAAGCTTGAAACATGAGAAAAAACTATCCTTGGAATTGGTTTAATTTTTACACAAGCTTGAAACAGAAACAAACTATGCATGGATTTGGTTTCATTTTTACACAAGCTTGAAACAAAGATAAACTATGCTTGAGACGAGTTTTCATGCCCCCAACATAATTACTAGGTACATGCCCCCCAAGATTCATTTAATTCACCAAAGTAGACTACTAGTTACTAATTGGTCAATGGAATGAAGGTTCGTTTATGAGATCAAGTAAAAGACTCGACTGAGAATTTACGAGATCTAATCAAAGATTTTAATTAGAAGAGGATTTGTTTCATTTTTTAATGAGCTTGACACATGAAAAGAACCATGCTCATGACACCTTGTTTCATTTTTTACTGAGCTTGACAAGTAAAGGAACTCTGCTCCGGGAACTTTGATTCATTTTTTAAAGAGGCTGAAACAAGACAAAGAACTCTGCCCCAAGGACCTATTTCACTTTTTAATGAGGTTGACATAGTAAAAGAACTATCCTCATGACACCTATTTAATTTTTTAACAAGGTTGACATAGTAAAAGAATTATCCTCATGACCTTGATCATGGACTATAAAATACCATGGCTTCCAATAGGTTCTCATTAAATGGGAGAACAACACTCTGGAAGGGATACCTATCAAGGGATCTAATGGAAAGATCAGGTTCCAATGTCCCCAATACATGATGCACTATATCACTAACTAGATCATTAGTTGATGCGAGCATGGAGCATGTGGAAAAATAATTGACCTGTGGTGGGAAAGATACCACTTGCATGTAAGGACCATTTAGGGAAGATGGTTGACTAGGAGCTAAATTAGGACCAAGAGAGGCTGTTGATGAATCGTCACAATTCTTCCTCCATGAAGGAAACACAACACATGAAAGAGATAAGAGACAAGATCTTCCATAACATAAACATAGTCACAGTCAAGGAGTAGACTAAAATATAAAGGGCCTTGGACAACCATCATATCGAGATAGGCGATTTTTCCTCCCAATGTAATGGGCAACTTGGGAAGGACCCCTAATGGTTGATTGGTTCCTCTGTTAAAAGCTAACATATTCTAGGTAATGGGAACAAGTTGTGGAGAACCTAAATCTTGCCACACAATGGAGAACAGAATACTAACAAATCCAGATTCATCTATAACTATGTTAGGTACAACCATATTATAAACCTGCATGGTGATCTGGAAGGGAACATAAGAAGGAAGACAATATTCTTCCAAACGATGCCAATCAAAGGAAATAGCCATACTACTTGAAGGGGGTGCCATGGGAATAGGAGAACTTCCCCCTTGCGTTATCGGAATAAGAGCATCACCCCCCTATACCATGGGAATGGGAGGATTTCCCTCCAACTCATTAGAATCTAACGAAACAAGAAGAACATGAGCAATATGAGGTTCACTCTCTATATGAAAGGTGTGATCACCTGAAGATGGAATCGGGTCAAAATTTCCTCAACCAATAGTTGGATGGAAATGGACTCATGAGATTCACTTTTAGAGAGAGTGGGATTTACCAAATATGAGTTCTGATCAATCACTTGATCAACTAGTGGAGGATCAAGGGAAAGCTTCTGATAACCGGTCGGAAGACGTGGTTGAGAAGTGGCAAAGTTATCCAACACTTTTGAGGCTTAATCCATATTAGGAAAAGGGTGAATAGGATGATTCTCTTCACATAACCTACAGGGAAATTTAACTTTTCCCTTTTTCCCATGGGCTTTACTTTCACTAGTTGAAGGTTTATCACCAACATGATCTCTAGAGGTTGATGACAAAGGTCGATGTGAACCTGTGGACCACACTTCTAATATTGGGACATTCTCGAAGAAGGTGATCACCTTGCAAATATTTCAATGGAATTTCATTTTATGGGGTTGATTGGAATATTTTTCAACATCAGTTGCATCTATAGCAATGGTTGCTTGGTTGGCCCTTTGCTTATTTTTCTTCTTCTTAATTGATCCAGATTTAAATAGGAACACAACAAATTACAGATATAACCATAAATATAGATATGCAATAGAAATAATACTTCATTTCATTAATGTAAAATACTGAAATATGCTTACAAACAGAAATGTAAATAAACCAGCTAGGGCGATGGTAGCTTATCTCTGAGAAGAGATGTGGCGGATACATGCCTCTGAACTGTGTTACAATGAGGCTCGAAGGCTTATTTATTGTTGAGAAACATTGTAAAACCCTAAACATCCAAAAACCTAACCCTAGGAGATGAAACACCAAACTGTGGGCCCCGTTTGGGTAAATTGGTACATCAACTTCCCGGGGTCGTAACTTTGGCATACAATCTTCGTTTAACGTGCACAATAGCTTGTTAGAAATATATATCCAAGGAATACAACTTTGGGAAGAGAAAGATCTGTCAATGGACCCATGTTTCTCCCAAATTTCCCAAAAAACGTCATTTAGGGCCTCAAAACGGCTCCGGAAATTCAAGACTCGAGAAACTACTAAAAATAGTAAATTGTGCTACATTTAAGGAAACATAAAAAATAAAAGAGACAGTTTTGGGGGTACAAGTGGGATAGGTGGGTGACCACCAAAATCCACCTATATCATTACGCCCCCCTTAGGAAGAAAAAGTCCCCATTGCGTTGAGTTCATCCATGAGATGAGGAAACTTCTGTTGAACTTGGTCCCTCATGAGTTGTTATGCAACCTCTGATGTATCTAGTAATGGTGGGAAGCATGGTCAAGGATAGTCCACATTGAACACTCGGTGCAAGCGAAGGAATGGGGAAACATTGTGATCCAAAGAATTGTTTCCCACATACTTGGTATGGGCTCTTATAAGGCATTCTTTCTGTAGATGCTGATCATGTTGCCGCTTTTACTTGGCATTTTCCATAATGGAGCGACGATATATCAATTCGTTGGGTAGAGGTGCTCTAGGAGTCAGATCGAATGAATGCTTGACCTAATAGTGAAATGGTGTCCTTGTGGATGAGGAGAATATGTTCCTACCTACTTTCATGACCATATCCATCTGTTGTTGTTGCTACATGGAGAAACCCTTCGCGGGGGTCATGGATGTGGCAATGATCTTTCCCTTACTTTGGGAGTGAACCAGATAGAAAATGAATTTATTGGTTTAGGAGACGAGATTGTTGCATTTCTTAGCAGTGATCAAAGAGGTGGTGGTAGGTGGGGCTACCTTTGGTATCATGTATAATGATTTACCCAAAAGAAATAATAACAGTGTGAGGTCTTGACTCATACATAGCATGTCACCTCCATAAGTATGGTTGGCCTAATAATACATCAAAAACATCCATAGGTGCAACATCACACAATACCTCGTCTATGAAGGGTTTGATGCTATAGGGAAGGTAGCATTGCTGGTGAACTCAGAGATCTCATCCTTTGTGGATCCTTCCGATATTGTACGGCTGCAGGTGTGGTGTAGTCGGTAGGCCCAACCACTTCATGACCTCTGCTAAAATGAGGTTATTTTAGCTGCCACTGTTGACAATGAATTGTAGTGGTGAACCCTTCACCCACATTTGTGAGTGGAAAAGACACTCCCCCTCCTCTAGATATTCGGGCTCATTCTTCTATATCTTGGCAGTGGCAACAGTGGCGCTAGGCTCCACATCAATGATCTGCTTCCCTTTGTCATTCCCCTTGTTGGGTTCTAACTCAATGTCAGAGCATGCATTTGATTCTTAAGCCTTCAACTCAACCACCAATGACTGCTTGGTTCGACACTCACTTGTGCTGTGAGTGGGGCTCTTATGGAACTCACACCACTTTGTTGTGTCCTTCTTCGACTTCGTGGTGTTGTTATTTTCTTGTGGCTTCGAGGGGCTACCTTGGGTTGCCCTAGATTGGCTTTTTCCTTGGTTCTGTGATTTGGGGAAGCCTTTCCCTTACTTCAGATTGGCAGATCCAAAGTCTCACTTCTTCTGTTTAAACTTTTGCTTGATTTTGACAACATATCAGTACGTCGTTCCAAGCGAGGAGATGTTCATGAACCCCATCTTTTCCTAGATGTATCTGTGTAGGCAGCCACGGTGTTTGAGTACCAAATGTGACTCAGAGTCCTTGATACCCAACTGTGTGTGAAGGGTATGAAAAATATTTGTGAAATCTGGCACACCTTAGTCCCTTCCCTGCCGCAACATGGTCCACTTTATGTATTTGTCCTCATAGATTGACAGGGTAGTACTCCTCCTTGATCACATCCTAGAATGAATTTCAAGTGCGTGTGGCTAAAAATAGTGAACCCATACTTTCATCCTTTTTCTCACAATAGATTTCCCACTAGTCCTTGACATAGGGGGCATCTTTGAGAAGAGAGAAAATAATATTTTCCCAACTGGAAAAATCATGAACAAAAAAATACCCTTCTTGCAGATTTAACCATTTATCTACAACATCTACATCTATCTGACCCTCAAAGATGGGGATTTCAAAATTAACTTGTACCTTAAAGGGTGTGGCATTTCTAGAGTAGCTTTTGGAAGCTGATGTGTCGCCTCTGGGTAGCCGCTGAAGGATATGGGAAAAGTTTTCCATCATCGCGTTCCTTTGTCACTCGAGGGCCTCTTCGAGCAATATTTTGATCGGATCTCCTACCCCCTCATCTTTCTTTTCATCCGCCATGGGAGGCCTTTAGGATTTACGAGGCTGGTCTTGCAAAGGTTCGACCAGTTCAAGCCCTAACTCCTTATATCCCGACCTCGTTGGGGACATGCAAAGAAAAACAGAGAAAGAGAAGACTGCTCTGATACCACTAATCCACTGATTCATATTTAAACAGGAATGCAAAAAATTACAGATATAACCATAAATATAGAGATGCAACATAAATAATACTTCATTTCATTAATGTAAAACAGTGAAATATGCTTACAAACAGAAATGGAAATAAACCAGCTAGGGCGATGGTAGCTTATCTCTGAGACGAGATGTGGCAACTACATGTCTCTGAATTGTGTTATAATGAGGCTCTAATGCCTATTTATTGTTGAGAAATAATGGAAAACCCTAAACATCCAAAAACCTAACCTTAGGAGATGAAACGCCAAACTGTGGGCCCCATTTGGGTAAATTGGTACATCAGCTTCCTCGGGTCGTAACTTTGGCATACGATCTTCATTTGATGTGCACAATAGCTCGTTAGAAAGATATCTCTGAGGAATACAACTTTGGGAAGAGCAACATTAGTCCATGGACACATGTTTCTCCCATATTTCCCAAAAAACATCATTTAGGGCCTCAAAACGGCTCTGAAAGTTTAGGACCCAAAAAACTGCTACAAATAGTAAATTGTGCTACAATTGAGGAAACTGAAAGAGAGAGTTGTGGGGGTCCAAGTGGGATAGGTGGGCGGCCACCAACATCCACCTGGATCATTAATCTTCATTTTCTTATTCTTCTTATCCACTTGGTTACTAGCTTGCAGGCTTTCACCAGACAAAGAAGAAGAAGAGGAAGAAAACCAAATAGGTGAAGAAGGAAAAGAGTCAAATTTAGGCTCCACTGGAGGTTGATACTGTTTGGGTGGAGGAGAGCTCGGTTGAGGACCAATTTAGAAATTCAAAACCATAGGGGTCGAAAATAACCAAACTGGAAAACCAATGGTAAAACTAGGAAGGGACAACGTTGCCATATAGGGAGCACCAACATTTCCAAAAGAAGGAAAATGACCAGGATTCCCATATGAGGGGTTTCCTTGGTTAGTGAACTCAAGAAATTTTTTCATTAGTCTCAACCTAAGATCTACTACGGAGTATTTCCATAGGAAGGATGTTTTTCGCGGTGAATTAATTTAAAAAATCAACAACAAATAAATCAAAAAGGGGTAACTAGGCATAAAGATTTACCAAGAAAATATGAACTACAATATACACCTTAGTGAACCAAGAACTTAACTTACAACAGAAAGTCTCCCCGAATGTTGTGTTTTTTGTATCATGGTATAAAAGGTAGCAAAGTCGGTTACCTATGGATGGATAAAAAACTAAAGGGGTCTCCCAAAATATACGTAATAGTACGTGGGCGTACAGTCCGTAGTAATGTTTTCTAATGTGTAACCATTCGATGAGAGTGTCCCCTAAACTTACCATGCGTGGAGCACCTCCTATATACCCTAAAGTACAGGAGAAGGGTCCTATACACTTTTGTACATGGAACATGATTTCACCATCAGGATACAATGCTAGAAAATAACAACAACTCCTACGTTTAACGACATCGAAACACATCTCTAGACTAGACCTCTAAATGTTTTCATTAAGTTACAAATTCTTCTTAGGTTAATAGAGGTAAATTTTAAGTTTATCTTCAATTAATTTTAAGATTTAAGGCTCAAAACGATGTCATCTGAACACCTATGATGCAACTATCATGAGAAAATAATTCTTTTGATTTCGCTGAAAGTTATTTAGTGTAGGGAAAAAACGCAAACATTGATGCAACAAACAAAGCTTTCCTAACTAAATATTTCACTTTAATTTTCAAAATACAACCACCAAACGTGAAATGATTTCAATTTTTCTTTCAATGAATGAGAATGCACTCGATGCACTTTTAAATTTCAATCACTAAACAATACAACCTATGTCCAATGATAAACATCAAAAAAATGATTTTTCAATGCAATGTGATCTAATGCACTTTACAAAAAGTAAATTATGAGATGAAAACTAAATGAATGCAAAATCAATTTCTTTATGGTCTCAAAAGAACTAATTATGCTCAAACAATAGAAGTTCAATATTCCTTCCAAACATACAACAAAAAAACAACAATATTAATTGACTTAAAGAATCAAAGACTCAACCAAAATTTACTTTCACCACTTCAAACAATGGGAGGTATTTTTTCACACCACAAAGGAACTAACACAAATCAAAGAAAATTTAATGCACACAGAGCAGGAGGATGACCTCAGAGATCAAGACACACTAGGATTTTTAGCAGAAACCATAAAAATTCTCAATTTTAGGGATCAACACTACTTTACATAGAAAAATCCACGCTGACAAGATCATCAATGCTACTTTACATAGAAAAATATGTGTTGGTAGCACTACTTTACACCGAAAAATCTGTGCTAGACGAGAAAATGGACCAGCATGGGTAGACAGTGTAAGACATGGTTTCCAACATGACTGTACTGGGAAAAATTAGTGCTACCAATGCGACTATAATTGATAAAAACGAGTTAAGCCAAGAAGTTTAGGAAAAACAAGTAGATCTTGAGAAAAACCCTAGACCTAATACCTAAATGACCTACTCAGAGTACAAACTTGGCTATAGGCTCCCTAGTGGAGTCTCCAATTTGTTCTCTAGAAAATCCATTCTACGGATAGAAACAATCCCTCTAGTCCAATGATTAGATCTAGTAACAACTGAAACAAGTACATGCAAAACTCTCCTAGTTTAAATCAAAATGACATGAGAGAGGAAAGACATCTACCTCACTCATTTGTGGTTGCTTTTCGATGTCAACCTCAATCTCCACACTTCCAAGCTTGATCCGCGCTATTCTTTTGTGAACGAATACCTACAAGAGAGATCAAACAAAAAAAAATGAAAAAACTAGCATATAAATTATAATGTAAACCATACGACATATCAAGGAGCATCATACTAAGAAAGTAGACATTTACACACTTATGGAAAGTAAACATGCATTGTATTAATAATAAACATAAGAGCGAAGCATACAACCACTACCTTGATCTTGGAAGCCTCCTTCGGGATGGGTTCTAAGTCCAAGCCAAGATTTCTCAAGCTCTCCTTTCTCCCTCACAAATTAGCAGCAATTAGGCATGATTTAGCAACAACATGACCAATCTAGTCTCACTAACCATTTGAGGCTATAAGGGAATGCATTTATAGGGGGGAGAGGGAGTTAGGCATCCACAAAAGGGGGAAGAAGGTCCACATATTATGGGGAATATACCTAAAGGTAGGATCAAGGACTCAAAATGGGAGAACTCGACCATATCCTTATTCAACCATAACCATCTTGTCATTCTCGAGGCTTCTAGTAAGAGAAGCTTTTGCTCCATTTTTGGAGAAACTAACTAAAGAGGAACAACGTGGATTTTCCTATCCAAAGTCATGCTACCAGCGCTAGTCACTAGTTAGACCAAAGGATACCAACACGGGTTTGCCTGTTAAAAGTAGCATTGGGCTTGCAAATAGGGTTTTTGGCAAGCTCTTCCATAATTACAACAAGGAATTTCTTCTTCTTTTCTTCGACGATGCTCTGATCAACGTTTTTCATGGTGAATTCATTGACATCTTTTGCCATTTTGCAACATTTTGGGCAAAGTTCTACATATTAGGGTATGAGAGAGGGAGTACAACAAATTATTTTATAACACTGGTTCATGTATTTTGGGAAATGGATCATGGTTTGAAAAATACGCAAAATTAAGTAAATTTGAATAATTTTAACAGTTAAAAGTGGTCAAACATGCAACATCAAACACACAAACAAATTGATAATGAAGTTCACACATCTTGGGCTACATCTCTAGATCCATCTTCTAAGAGTGACTGCTTTATGATATGCTCAAATCCTCAATACATCAACATACAAGATTCAATCTACAAAAATAACATTACCATTGTGTCCAGAATGCTCAAAACCCCCTTTATATGCTCATCTTGATCTCAAAAAGGTTAAAATTTGAGAAAAATAGGCCTCTTTTTCTACATTGTCTATAAACTCTATGACATAACCAGAACACTTGGAAAATTTGGCAAAAAAAAGTTCATAGCGTTGATTTTTTTGGTTTGTTTTATATATTAAACAAATATTTAATATAGGCTGAAGCCCCCTCTAATAACCCTGCTCTGCCAGTCATATGGTCACTAGACATAGGCCACGCGCCCCCTTCTCTTCCTGCCTCCAGTTGTGGTCACATTATCTATAGGGGAACCATAGGCTGTCAGATCCGTTAGCACCATAACCTACACTCATCCCACTAGGTCATATTAAACACCACATGACCCACCATCATAGGTCTCAATACTTACTCCTCCGCATTTTCGTGTGGTCACATGTCATGGAACATAATTGTGACCCCCCTGTTGAGTTGTGTTATATGCTTTCCTCAACTAACCTATGTAGTGAACTGGGGGGTTAGAAGGGGGGTGGATCCCCCCCCCCCTTCGTTGCGCCGATTGCACAGCGGGGGGGGTCACAAGGGGGGCAGTAGCCCCCCGTATCTAGGGGGTTTGAGGGGGGCAGGTAGCCCCCCTCTACGAGGTCCCGAGGTGTTGTTTTTGGACCCTATATTAGGGTCGGTGAACCTACCTATGGTTTTCGGTCCATGGTATTGGACACGATGGTTTTCAATCCATGGTATTGGATGCTTCGACATGTATAAATATGTATTAGAACATTGAAAGGAACATAATGAAAAATCAAGCTGGTAGTCCCAGTTTTGGGATCCAAGGAAAAATCTTTGTGTATATGTGTTTTTTGTTTTATGCTCTCACATTGTTTATTTTATATGTTTTAGAATTTGTATGCAGGTAATTTATATACAGGGTTAAAAACTACATTTGGTATCAAAGTTGTTTTGGCTTCAAGGGGGCGCCTTTGTTGCTAAGGGGTTTTCGCTCGGGCTTGTGGTAGACCCTGTTCAATTGGAGATCTGCGAGATCGATTCTGGTGGTGAAGGAAGATGGCGAGCAGTGGAAAGATAGAGATCGAGAAATTTAATGGTTAGAGTTTTGAGTTGTGGAAACTCAAGATGGAGGATCTGTTGGTCGATAAAGATCAGTGGATCATGGTAGATCCAGGTACTAAACAAACGGGAGTGTCCAATGAAGAATGGAAGAAGTTGGATCGGAAGGAAAAAAGCACAATACGATTATGTGTCTCGGATTCAGTATTACTGAATTTACGAGGGGAAGCTACGGCGAAGGATTTGTGGGACAAGTTAGGGACTTTGTACCAATCTAAGTCTCTGGTGAATAAATTGTTCTTGCGGAAAAAGCTATATAACCTGAGGATGAAAGATGGAGACTCGGTGATAGACCATATAAACGCATTTAATACTGTGGTAAGTCAGTTAACATATGTTGATATTAAAATTTTAGATGAATATAAGTGCATCAGTTTGTTGTGTTCTCTACCAGATTCATGGGATAATCTGGTTATTGCAATAGGTAGCAATGCAACTGCCCTATAGTTTGATGAAATAGTCTCAGCCTTGCTGACGGAGGAGATGAGACGGAAAAATATGGAGATCTAGAATGGTGATGCCTTTTCTGTACGAGTATGGTCCCAGAACAAAAACAAAAACAAGTCATCGAGTGGGAGATCTAAATCTCCAGGAAAACCTGTAAAGGTGGTGTGCTGGAAATGCAAAAAGGAAGGGCACTTCAAAAGGGACTATAAATCTAAAGCTCCTGATAAAGGAAAGGGAACTGATGATGCTCCTTCTATAGAGGTGAAAGCCACCTCAGATGAAGGTGGGGATGTGTACTTGGATTCTTCAAGTACACATGTAGATCATGAGGCATGGTTGATTGACTCAGTTGCATCCTTTCACTTCACTCCCCATAGAGAGTGGTTCTGTGAGTATGAGAAATATGATGGTGGTGATGTCTTCTTGGGGGATGATAGGAAGGCTAGAATCATTGGTCGCGGAAAAGTAAAGTTGAAGTTGCAAGGTGGAAGGGTTAGAACATTTTCGGGTGTTCTACATATTCCTACATTGGCTAGAAATCTGATTTTTGTAGGCAAGCTAGATGATGCAGGTGTAAAGACAATGTTCAAGAAAGATACCTGCAAGATGTTTCAGGGAGCACTGGTATTGATGCAGGGAGTTCGGATTGGAACTCTGTACATACTGAAAGGTAGAACTATTGTTGATGGATGCAACAGTTTTGTGGTTCCTGAAAGTGGAGATGAAAATCTAGTGGTCTCTCGAGAGAAGACCATGTTGTGGCATCAAAGGCTTGGACATATTGGAGAGAAGGGCCTTTGAATACTTCATGGTAAAGGTATGATAGAAGGTATGAGTAATATCTCTCTAGATTTTGATTTCTATAAAAAATGTGTATATGGGAAGCAGAATCGTGTGAGTTTCCCTTCTGGCGGTAAGAGGGCGAAACAGATACTAGAGCTTGTGTACAGTGATGTGTTTGGACCTGTGAAGGTTCCATCACTACGTGATTTTGTGTACTATGTATCATTTATAGATGAATTCTCAAGGAATACATGGATATATTTTCTTAAGAAGAAATCTGAATTCTTTGACAGGTTTAAAGAATTTAAGGCTCTAGTGGAAAACCAGATAGAGAAGAAGATAAAGGTGTTGAGGACAAATAACGGTGGAGAGTTTTGTAGTAAGGAATTTGAAGAATTTTGTAAGAAGTGTGGTATAGAATGGCAAAGGACTACTCCATATACACCTTAGCAAAATGGATTTGCAGAAAGAATGAACAAGACGTTTATGGAAAGGGCAAGAAGCATGCTTAGTGGTGCCGAGTTAGGGCAAGAATTATGGGTAGAGGCAATGGAGACAACATGTTACCTAGTCAACAAATCACCTTCATCAACGTGGAGGATAAGACTCCACAAGAGGTATGGACTGGTAAGAAACCCTCTCTTTCACATCTAAGGGTATTTGGATGTGATGCATATGCACATGTTCCAAAGGAGAAACCAACCAAGTTGGATACTAAATCTAAAAAATGCATCTTTATTTGGTATAAGGATGGTTTAAAGGGTTATAAGCTTTGGAACCCAACAACAAGGAAGGTTGTGTACAGCCAAGATGTGGTTTCCAGAGAGGTGAAAGATGTTATTAAACATGAAGTCCAACCAAAGAAACCTGAGAAGATAGAGTTTGAGCTAAAGGAGGAAGAATCAGACTCTACAGCAGAGGAGGAATCAGAAGATGAAGAGCCACAAACTCCAGGTGTAAGAAGATCAATTCGAGAAAGAAGGAAACTAGAAAGGCATAGTCCATCTGCTTTCTATTCAAATTTTGCTTTATCTATTATTGATGATGATCCTAGAAATGTGAAGGAAGCATTAGATTCAGAGGATGAAAAACTCTAGAAAGAGGCCATGGTTGATGAAATGGTATCTTTTCACAAAAATGAGGCTTCGGATCTAGTGGAGTTGTCGGCTAGAAGGTAACCCATTGACAGCAAATGGGTGTTCAATAAGAAGACAAATACAGAAGGAAAGGTGGAGAAATACAAAGCTCGGTTGGTAGAAAAAGGTTATTCCTAGGTGCCGGGAATTGATTTTGGTGATATTTTTTCTCCTATTGCCAAGGTAACTTCTATTAGGTTACTTTTATATGTTTCTATTGCTTTTGATTTTGAGGTAGAACAGATGGATGTGAAGACAGCATTTCTTCACGGGGATCTGGAAGAGGATATCTACATGAAGCAACCTAAAGGATTTGTGGTGAAGGGTAAGAAAGAATTGGTATGCAAGTTAAAGAAGTCTCTGTATGGGTTAAAACAGTCACCAAGGATGTTGTATCAAAAATTTGATACATTTATACAGGGACTTGGCTTCACCAAAAGCAAAGGAAATCACTGTGTGTATTTTAAATTATTTGGTGACCGTGTTATTTATCTGGTCTTGTATGTGGATGATATGTCGCTGGTTGGAAATGACAAAGAAATTATCCAAGATTTGAAGACCCAATTGTCCTCCAAATTCAACATGAAAGATCTTGGTGCTGCAAACTATATTTTGGGCATGGAAATTAAAAGAGATCGGGTAAAGAGGAAGCTTTGGTTAAACCAAAGGAAGTATGTCGAGACAATACTGCAAAGGTTTAATATGCAGGATAGTAAACTGGTGAAGGTTCCTATTCATGTAGGTGTAAAGTTATCTCTTGAACAGTGTCCCAAGACACAAGAAGAGGAAGAGGATATGTCCCATGTTCCATATGCAAGTGTAGTCAGTAGCCTGATGTATGCAATGGTCTATACTAGACCAGACATTTCACATGCAATGGGAGTATTGAGCAGGTTTATGTCAAAACCAAGGAAGGAGCATTGGACAGTAGTGAAGTGGGTTTTCAGGTATTTGCGTGGCACTAGTGATTATGGTTTGTGCTACCAAGGAAGACCAGGATTGGACAGAGTGTTGGATATCCATGGCTGTGTTGATGCAGACTGGGCTGGAGATTTGGATCAGAGAAGATCTACAAGTGGGTATGTGTTTAACCTATTTGGAGGTGCAGTCAGTTGGATGAGTAAGAAACAATCTGTAGTGGCACTATCAACTACAGAGGCAGAATACATGGCAGCCACTCATGCAAGCAAGTAAGCAGTTTGGTTCCAAAGATTGTGTTCAAGTATGGGGCTAGTACAGGGAGCTATAAGGATAGATTGTGATAGCCAAAGTGCAATTTTCTTGGCAAAGAACCCTGCTTATCATTCAAAGACAAGGCACATTGATGTTCGATATCACTTTGTGAGGGACATGATAGAAGACAAAAAGGTGTTTCTGGTAAAGGTGGATACTTTGAAGAATACTACAGATACATTGACAAAATCTGTGAGCTCTGAGAAGTTCTCCTGGTGTAGAGAAACAATGGGTGTTTCAGTGCTGGAAAAATGACTAAACTCTCTTGTGGCCCTCTATGGAAAGAAAACAGCAAGTGGGAGAATGTTAGGTTGTGTTATATTCTTTCCACAACTAACCTACATAGTGAACCAGGGAGTTAGAAAGGGGGCAGAGCCCCCCCTTTGTTGTGCCGATTTCGTAGCGAGGGGGTCACAGGGGGGGTGGTAGCCCCCCCTGTCCAGGGGGTTTGAGGGTCCATGGTACTAAACACGATGGTTTTCGGTCCATGGTATTGGATGCTTCGACATGTATAAATATGTATTATAACATTGAAAGGAACATAACAAAAAATCAAGCTGGTAATCCCATTTTTGGAATCCAGGGAAAAATCTTTGTATATATGTGTTTTATGTGTTGTGCTCTTGCATTGGTCCAAATTTGATTATGAAAGAAGCTAGATGATCAAGAACTAGAGTCGGAAGTAAGAAAACATATGTGATATGATTTTGATTCCCATTTGATGGCTAGAACCTCTTAATCATGTTTTGAGGGTATATGAGTAAGATTTAGTTGTTTTTTATACATGGTGAAAACAAGTTCCAAGAAGGGATTTGAGTGACAAAATTGATTAACTTGTTGGAGCAGATCATGGGAAGAAATATGACACTGATTGTTATGATTATGTGTGGCAACAAAAACGTTTGTAGGTTGCAGTAACAATGGTAGTGTGAAATGATCATGTGGGTTGTGATGATGATAATAGATTTCATATTTTGATATTCCTTTTAATTGAGTGATATATGACGACAATGGATCCAATTTGAAAAATGAGATGAAACAAATGTTTGTAAGGTGTTGAAAAAGTAGGTTGGAGCCTCAATTAGGTTAAAGCCTAGATAAGGTTGGATCCTACTCATTATTTAGGTTAGAGTCTAGAACAAGTTGGAGCCTACTCATTCTTGAGGTAGGAGCCTCAGATCAAGTTAGAACCTAGATGAGATGGATCCTACTTATCATCAAGGTTGGAGCCTCAATCAGGTCGTACCTTACAGTGAGCAGTTGCTTGCATCTTTCAAGGTTGTTGCCTCAATCAGGTTTTAGCCTATCACAAGTGGCAACTTGTGTTTCTTTGGGCTAGTTTCCTCCAATATATTTTAGCTTGCAAATTGTAATGAATTGAAGCATATAAAAGAAGAAGAAGATTGGTTCAAATTTTCCTTTTCCAAGTTTTGGTTATTTGGTTTTCAAAATTCCATTTTCGTAAGCTTTGGTTACTTGGTTAGGAGTAGTAATATAATTTTTAGTGAGAATGTAATTTTTAGTTAGTTAAAATAAGTTTTAATGACCAAATAAATTTAAAGTTTTGAAAAAAACTATGAATTCTCTTAAATATTTAAATTATCCAATTCAAATTTGTAATTTTATCAAATCCCTATCAAATTTAATATATGTGTGTGTGTGTGTGTGTGTGTGTGTGTGTGCGTGTGTGTGTGTGAGACAAAAAACCAAAATATAGTCCGCTCAGGGTAGGTCAATTAGCAATGGTCATGGAACTGAAGTCTCACCGAAGCAGAAGTCTTGGACACGATGAAGATGTAGTCCTAACAAGCTTACAAAAAAAGGAAGATATATATATATATATATATATATATATATATATATAATATATATATATATATATATAATATATATATATATATATATAGATATATCTATATCTATAATATATGATAATAGTTTTTGCATCATTTAATTATATGAAAGAATTTTGTTATTTTTTAATTGTAATTTGAATCATACTTCCTCTTAACTTTTCAAAGAAACATTCAAGTGAAAATCCTAGCAATTGAAAGGTTGATTCGTAAATCAAATGTCATTTTTTCTATCACCATCCAGAAGGGTGTGTTAAAAAAAATGGGGCAATGTTAGAAGCCTTTTCCCAATCCACCTAACAACATTTTCATACACATCTTTTCAGCAAAACAATTTGTTATATATGGAACCTGATTTCGAAAAAGAATTTCACGTGCCAATATTTAAAATAGAAGCTTCAACAATAGTTTCACAATCTAATAGTTTAGATTAGTTGTGGTTATCACTTTCTTTACATATTATAACTAACACAACTATATTAATAAATGTGGTTGACAAACGTCGTATATCAACTATATTTATTATTATTTATTTATTTATATAGCATTAAATATTTTATTATTATATAAGTTATAAATTATTATTATTTAGCATTATTACTTAACCAATTAATAAATAATATAATATAATAAATTACTATTAAATATTATAATAAATATAAATTATTACTAACAATAAAATATTAAATATAATAATAATAATAAAATAATGATATTAATTATTAATTAATTACTAAAAAATAATAATAAATATTTACTAATAAATAATAATTATAATATAAATTTTAAAGAAAAGGATATGAAAACGGAAGGGATTAATATTATAAACTCAAGGGATTAATGAACCCAACTAATTATTAACATTATAAACCCATGGAAATAACATTAAACCCTAGGATGACTATTAAACCCTAAGAATATAAACCCTAAATTTAATAAACTCAAGGGATTAAATTGTAAACCCTAGGCTAACTATTAAACCCTGGGAATATAAACCCTATGATCAATATTATAAACCCAAGTAATTTATATTATAAACCTAAGGGATTTATATTAAAGCCTAGGATTATTATTATTACAGATATATAAACCTTAAAACAAACATGGTTGACCATTGTTAACCATGGTTGATTTTCATATTGAGACGATCTTTGCCACAATGCAATGTTGGATAATGGTTGACCGTGGTTGACCATGATTTCTTTTCATATTGAGAGTATCTTTGTCACAATGTGAGTTTGGACCATGGTTGAATATTAAACCCTAGGAATATAAACCTTATGATTAATAATATAAACCCAAGTAATTCATATTATAAACCCAATGGATTATAAATCGAAGAGATTTATATTAAACCTTAGGAAGAATATTATAAACATATCAATAATATTATACCCTAGGAATATGAACTCTTATATTAATAAACCCAAGGGATTGATATTATAAATCCAAGGCACTAATAAACAGAAGGGATTATACTAAAAACCTGAAAACCCAAAGGATTAATATTGTAAACCCAAGGTATATAAACTCTATGATAAATATTATAAACCCTAAAACAAACATGGTTGACCATGGTCGATTTTCATATTTAGACAATATTTGTCAACATCAATATTGGACCATGGTTGACCATGATTTATTTTCATATTGAGAGAATATTTGTTATAATACAACATTGGACCACGATTGACCATGGTTTCCTATAATTGACCATGCTTGACCATGATCAACCCTAAAATATTATAAACCCTAAAATAAACATGGTTGACCATGGTTGATTTTCATATTGCCACAATTTTTCTCACAATGTGACATTGGACCATGGTTGACCATGATTTATTTTCATATTGAGATAATCTTTGTCACACTGCAACGTTGGACCACGGTTTATTTTCATATTGAGATCATCTTTGTCATAATGCGACATTGGACCATGGTTGACCATGGATGACCATTGTTGTCATAATGTGAGGTTAAACCAAGAGACAATATTCGTCACAATGCGACCATGATTATTGACGATGGTTGACCATGATTAACCATGGTTAAGCATGGTTGGTTTTCATAGTAATGGAATATTTGTCACAATGTAATGTTGGACCATGATTTATTTTCATATTAAGAGAATATTTGTCACAACGTTTTTACTCGAATTGACCTAAATTAAAATGGGGTAAAAGTTGTGATGATTGGATTCAAGGTAGTGGTCTTAATCGCTAAAAGAGACTTAGGAATATAAGATACTATGTAATAATAAGATTGAGTCTTTTCCTAAATTGAAATTTTTTATAATGATTCAAAATTAAGTTGAAATCCAACCATTGTAATTTCATAAAGATGTAAATTTTAGCCATGAACTAAGAATCTTTACTATAGCATATTCAAGATAAACCATAAATTGAAATTCCGTAATAAAAAGAATCCTAATTAGTACAAAATTGGATCATTGACAATGGAATCACATAAGAACCATAGGCTATTATATATGTAAACCATCTCATTTGTGAAAACCTAATATTTTTCACCTTGATGCATGCAACATAAAGCCTAAAGACCATAATTATGGTTGTCTTATCTATAGAAAAGGACGAGACAAGAGACATCATAACTAGCATGGGAGAATTGTTGGAGATGAAACAAACACCATCTTTACTAGTTGTCACTCACTGCACTATGGGTTTCAATTGACCAAGGTTTCCCAAGAGTAGTGAAGTTTGGAGGCTCTGTCCCAGGCCACAGAAGCTATCAGAGCCAAATCAGACCGTCTCCATTATGTAGTTCTCAGAAATATCTTTCCAAAAGTATATGGAAGTCTGAAATGGACTCCTAGAGCAAAAGTTAAGGCACTTTGAAGTCTACCTTGGAAAAGCCAAGCAAACCTAGAAAATGACTTAGTGTGGAGTAAAATCATAGTGGGAGGTCCAGAGGGCCAATTACAATCGCATATCAGTATTAGCAAGCCCAGGCAGGTTAGGAGCACTAATGTTGGAAGTAGCAATGATCTGCCAATCACTGATATCACATAGCAGCAGTTGGCAGTTTCGAGCACAACTTTTATCTCATAGTTGGCATATCGCAATCCCAGCATTCCATCAGTTACGACATACTCCAAAACATGGGGGGGGGGCAATACTGCGATATTATGTTGCACCGTTGGGGAGGAGCTAGAAGGTGTTAACACATAAAAACATGGAAAAACAAAGGGTCTGGCCTTCCCTTTCTCTCTCCTCCATCGGCGATCAACGATCCGACATTTGGTGGGGTGTTGACTCAAAAAGACTTGCAAAACCTCTAATTTGTGATGCCTATGTTAAAAATCCCGGGGAGAGCTGATTTCCAAAAATAAAGGAATGCCCAACAAAACTAAGTCCTAGTCAACCTTTTTCTCTCTCCTCCAGGGGGCCATTTGGTGGCCTCTCATTGGTCCACCGAGCAGACATGGCAGTTGATGTCACCCGTGACATGGCACATACGGAGGATGACGTGGTGGGTGGACACGTGTCACTTGTTTTTGGCATTTTTAGGGGTCCTATGGGGTTGTTTCTAGATTCCATGTTTCACCACTCACAGGGTGACACATGGAAGCAATGATGTTAGCAAGTTCATCACAATCGGTGATCGCACAATCTAAAGCTTCTCTTCTGCTATGTTTCATCCTCGACTGCGATTGTGATAAGGAAAGGGAACCCTTGGATGTGATAGGTTATGTGTTTTACTGTGTAGGTATTTCGTGTCTGGGATATTGGCTAGTGTGGTGCAAAGGGAAAACAATGGCATTTCATGTTATAAATGAAAAGGCTCCCTCACATGACAGTTGAGAGCCTTAGCTCTCGTAGGGCTAAGTGCTTGGTCCAGGCCCTCAATTATATAAAGAAAACCATTTAAAAGGGACTATGATGAAGGAGGCTAAGGAGAAATCGAAAACACCTGCTTTCACATGTTTCAGAGAAAAACCCACACATGTGTCGTTTAATGGAATTCTTCTCACCTACCACATCAATGCACTGATAAGTGCAATACTGAGTTTTATTGGGCAGATGAGCTAGAAGCTAGGGACCTTAATGGAGCAGGGTGAAGCAGGGGAGAGGTACAAGAGACTCAGAAGGGTTAAGGGCTCAGTATGGAGCCTCATCCCTCTACACATCATGGGACTACAAGAACAAGCACTCACAGAAGACCCAATCCCCATTTCAGCAGATCAAGGCACCTCAACAGTAAAGGCAGAAGAGACAGGGTCAGTCGAGTAGCACAAAGGACCATACCATGAACAAAATACAGTTTGGGGCCAATGCGATCACATGATGGGGCACAAACACTTACATTTACTTTTCTATCCGGTTATTGACTGAGTTGTGTTATTGTAACATGCCTTCCCTTCAAGGAGGCATTTATTTTTCTGTAATATATTTTTTTGGGGGCAAAGATCCATTCAAGACTGATATAGCTAGTCAACTTGACAGCTGAGTCTAGAGATAGATATTTTTGTTGTAATGTATCTCCTTTCTCCACTCTGATAAATAGGGGAAAGAAATATTTAATTCAGGTTCTAAAATTCTAGAGAAAGCACTGCATGTTATATTTTTAGACTGTATCTCCTATGTAATACATATCTTTTCAGAATATCAAGGAAAAAATGGTGATTCCCTCTTCAAAGGATTACAGTATGTGTTCCAAGCTTCTCCCCTAAATTCATGTAGTTATTGTTGTTAGATGTGTTTCAAGCTCCCTCATAGATTCATCAGTATCTATATGTTAATGCAAATTTCTATAACAGTTTCACGGATTCTTTGGTCTGCAAATTGTTTATAGATATTCCTATAAGGAATATTGGTAGTATATCTATAAATCTGCAGCACATGAGTCATAGCTCCCAGCTCCCCCTTAATTCATTATTTCTCCTCGTAGCCTAAATAAGCATAGAAATCCTTAATGTCTCAAGCTCGATGTGTTAAATATAGAATTATTGAATCCTTATGCTCTATGTGATGAGTTACTCTTCTCTCTTTTCTTCTCTCACACACTCTACAAAAGATTATTAGCTGTAATATCTTGAAGCTCTTGGCATCCTCTATTTTAATGCTTATTTTTGAGATCTGAACTTGTGAAGAAGTACCAAAAATCCATGTTTTATTTCTTTGGATAATGAACCAATTTATTATCTATAGATCATAAGTGTTGTCTCTAGTATCCTAGAAATCATTTGAGACACACCATTTTAGATGTGCCCGGACACTGGTCTTGAAGAAATCCAAGGCTCTCTGGTAGATACAACATCTTTTGCGCCGTTGTCAGGGATCTTATTGAAGGATTCTTTCCCTTGGGATACGAAAAGATGAAACACACTTTGAATAGGCGATGAAAGTCTATTATGATTGTGTTCATATCACCTTGGTGACTCCACACCCCTCTCATTATCATTCATAACCTTGGATTTTAAAAGGCCTCATACTCGCTCAAATACATCCCACTAGAAAGCTCCATTTGTATCTAGCCTTGGAAAATTAATCTTTAAGAAATTCTGGAAAGAGAAAACGCCCCTAGACTGTGCTACCATCCCACTAGGCTTCAAAGTTTTATCTTCTAGTTCTCAGTCTGCTGCTACTGAGTATTCATGAATTAATCCTAATGCCCTGACATACCCTCCTTCCCCTACAACCCCTGTGGTCTTAACTCGAGTCCCTCAAGAAAATTTGAATCTTCCTCCACTAGTACAGATGGATCTCCCAGGATTTTTTCAAAATAAGTATGCACCTCTTGATCTACCCCAACCTCTGAGTGCAATGCCCCAAGACTACCTAAAGCATCTACCTAGGTTCAATGGGGAAGATGATAACATGACACAAAGTCACATTGAAGCCTTCAGTGATTTTGCCGAGAACATAAATGTTGAACAGTTGGATGTGATTATGAGATTGTTTTTACAATCCCTCAATGGAGATGCTAGAAAATGGTACAAATCCTTGCCTACTGCCTTCGTCCCTACATGGGAGCAACATGAAAACTCTTTCACCCTGAAATAGGGAGAAAAGAGGAATCATGAGTACCTCCTTACTGAGTTCAATGCAATAAGGAAAAATCCTAAGGAGGATACTACAGAATTTATCAAAAGATTCAATAAGCAATTCAATAACCTGCCAGCCGACATAAAGGCTCCCCCAGCTGTAGCTCGTGTGGTTTTCTTGGGAGCATTTGAATATGATGTTGGTTTTACCCTAAGAGAAAGGAAATCTACCACTCTGGACCAACTTCAGATCGATGCTCTCGAAGTGGAAGCCAAACGGCCTCGGTAGGGAAGTCAAGAGAAAAGCAAGAACCTCTTGAACCCAAAAGAGTAAAAGAAGAGGCACCCTCCTCTGGTCAAGTTGGGGAATCATCATACCAAAGTGGGAATATCTAGGAAAACCCATCAAGAGCTTATCACAAAAGGTTGGGAAGCTCGAAATTGAGAAAAAGAACCTCTCCAAGCAAAATGCTCAAGTCAACAACCAGCACTATAACTAGAAATATAGAAGGCCTCCACTGCAACTACTTCCAAGAGAAAGAAGGAGCAGCTGGATCAGATTCATCACCCCTTATAATTGGAAGAGAGTCCCAACAAACAATCTTTGGATACTTAGGAGATTCAGGGAAATATATATGTCGATTTTGCTGAAGAGGAACATGAGAATATGTCTCACCAGGAGGCCAGCCATCACAGAGAAGCAACAACAGAGGAAGAAGATATGGATTTTTATTGTAGACAATTTGCAGATTTCATGCAAACACAACCACAACATAAGTATAACCTAAGATCTTCAAAGAAGAGGATGAGAGAACTAGAATAGTAAGGGGAAACTACTCCCCAAGTGGTCCCTCCAGCCCCAGACAAATGGAAGGGTAAGTTACATCCTCACCCACCCAAACCAAGGGGCTAGGCAAATCAAGAGAGCAATGGTCCTAATGTACAGAGATAAAAATAGGCACTTGTTCCGCTAATAACTGCCAGCGGGAAGCGAGAAATAACAGAGCATGGAGATGCAAAAAAGGCCCAACATACGTTCAATCTCTAGAAGGAGTTGGAAAATGTAAAAATTCTTGTTCCTCTAATTGAGCTCTTAAATCAGCCTCATTACAAAGCTCAAGTCTCCCAATTCATGCACTTAACCGGCTCAACACCGTCTCATGATAGTTTAAACCTCCAGGAGGAAAGGCCAATGGTTGTTTGTGGACCACATGTGGAAGATTTGGATCCCTCTATTGCACCATTTTATGTGACCTTAGTGCTCCATGACCTTTTGTTGCATAACTGCATGCTAGATTCTCGAGCTTCACACAACCTCATGCCATTATCAGTAATGGAACAGCTTGGTTCAGAGATCACCAGACCATACAAAGACTTGTACTCCAGATCTTGGGGTTCCAAGGTGGGTGGCTCTATCAAGCTAGACCTTACTTATGCCACCATTACCACTTTTGGAGGTGAGCAAAGAAGGTTGTATAGAGATTCCCAGTTTGTGAAAACCGTGACCCTAGCTAATGGCTCAGATAACTCCCCAGTGCATGGGAATGACTGTGACATCTCCTGCTTATCCTTAGAATAATATGAGAACCTCTTAGAAGAACCATCAATACACTTGACACGGCAATTGAAATACCAGCATTTAAATGAAAACGAGGTATGGAAGTTATACTTCGATGGAGCAAACTCAAATATGGGAATGGATCTGGAATATTGTTGGTATCTCCAGAAGGTAGCATGATACCCCTCTCTTTGAAGCTCAAATTTGAGGTGACCAACAATGTAGTGAAGTAAGAAGCATTACTCCTGGGGTTACAAATAGCAATAAATATGAACATTGAATGCCTATCGGTCTATGGATATTCTACGTTAGTCGTGAAGCAGATCCGAGACCAATGCCAAGACAAACACCCCAGGATGAGGATATACCGAAATGAAGTGTGGGACTTAATCGAAAATTTCTTCATAGCCTTTAACATCCAGTTTCTGCCAAGGGAAGAAAACAAGATGGCTAACTCTCTTGCGACAGCTGCAAGCACTTTCAAGCTCCCACAGAATCCACTCCTGAAATATGAAATAGAAGTCAGACACAAACTTTCAATACCATATAATGTCAAACATTGGCAAGTATTCGAAGATGACGAGAAAGTAAAAATATTCATAGAAGTCGTTAGGGAGTTTTCCCACTCCACCATTGATTAAGAAGAAGAAGTAGTAGAACAAGAAACCACCCCATGGAAAGACACAATGGCTGCGAAAAAAATTTGCAACTAAAAGGGAACGCCATCCCTCGTGGACTTGTTCCACTTGAAAGACTATTCAATATAGACGACATAGCGTCCAAATAAATGGCCCTAGAGAAGGATGAGCAAGTAGAAGACAGCAACATCAAATTAGAGGAAGAACGCCAGATGATCAGAGTATCTAAAGGAATCCCCTTGCAATACAGACAAAGGTATTTAGATATGTTCAAAACATACAAAGATGTATTTTCTTGATCTTATGATTATTTGAAACTGTTTGATACAAAAATTATTCAACATAAGATTCCTTTGAAGAGTGGGATAAAGCCATGTAAATAGAAACTTAGACAAATACACCACTCTTACTCCCCTCCATTGAAAAGGAGGTAAGGAAGCTGCTGCAGGCCTAGATCATAGTCCCTCTAAGATATTATGACTGGGTGGCTAATTTGGTCCTTGTCTGAAAGAAGAATGGAGAGATAAGGTTGTGCATGGACTTCTGAAATTTAAACAAGGTGTCCCTAAAATACAACTACCCTCTACCCAAGATGGATAATATATTGTAGAAGGTAGTGGGTGAAGCCAGGATGTCCATGATGGACGGATTCGCAGGATACAACCAAGTGGTGGTCCACCCTGAGGACCAAAAAAAGACTACTTTCACCACCACGTGGGGGACCTTCATGTATGCCTACGTGCCATTTGTGTTGATAAATGCAGGAGCCACATTCCAGAGAGCTATGGACATAGCTTTCATGGGTGAGAAAGATAAATTTGTGGTGGTTTACTTAGACGACATCACAGTCTTTTCTAAGACTGATGAAGAGCATATCCTTCATTTAAAGCTCATTTTCGAGGAGTGCAGAAGGTATGGCCCTCTCAGAATCCAAAGAAATCTTAGTTCACCCTGAGTGAGGGGAAGCTTCTTGGGCACATAGTAGCATAGGAAGGAGTAAAGATTGATCCTGAATGAGTCAAATCCACCAGCCTCATTCCCTTTCCTAGAAACAAGAAAGAAGTCCAAGCATTTTTTGGTAGGATAAATTTCTTAAGGTGATTCATGCCCAACTATGATGAGATAGTTAAAGGTATCACATATATTCTCAAGATGGAGAACGAACTTAAATGGAGCTCCATCCCTCGTGATTCTTTCACTAGGATCAAAGAAGCTTTGGTTGAGGCCCCAGTACTAGTCAACCCTGATTATTCAGTTCCCTTCCACATCTTTTCTTTCACCTCTCCACATACCATTGTTATTGTACTGCTACAGAATGATAAAGATGGTTACGAGCAACCCATTTCCTTTTTCAGCTAAGTCTTAAGGGACTTTGAGCTGAAGTATGATATATTGGAGAAACAGGCCTATGCATTAATCAAGGCACCGAACTCATTTCGTATGTATGTACTGCCATCCGAAATTTGTCCCAACGACTACTATCAAAGATAGTCTAGTGCAAGGAGATGACGAAGGAAAGTGGGGTAGATGGATAGCCAAAATATAGGAATATGAGCTGGAAATCAAGCCTACCAAGCCCATCAAAGGCCAGGGGTTGGCCAAGGTTTTGTCTAAATCCAACTACTAAGCTCTAGGTATAAACCTGATGATAGAGGAGGGCAATCCAGAGGATGAATATAACAGAATTAAAATGGTTGTGCAGAAGATCTATGCCAAGTATGAGGGATCGCCGAGGTATAAGAACATTTTTCATCACCTCTTATTTCTAGGATGCTTGTTGGGACAGGATAGATCAAAATACTAGACTTTAAGATTGGAGGCACAGAAATACATTATATCCAATGGACTACTCTACTAGAAGGACCCAGTGGGGATATTACTATTGTGTTTGGTCAAGGGAGAAACCCATGAAGTGATTGAAGATTTCCATGGCGGATTTTGTGGACGACAATACAGTTGGAAGGCAACAACACACAAAATCATCAAGGCAAGATTTTACTGGCCCACACTATTTGGAGATGTTTATTCTCAAGTCAGGTCATGCCAAAAATGCCAGTTGTTTGCTGAAAAACAAAATTTTTCTCCTCTCCCCCTGATTCCTGTGCATGTAGAGGAGCCCTTTAGATAGTGGGGATTGGACTTCATTGGATAAATCAACCCATCTTCTAGTAGCCAACATAAGTGGATTTTTACAGCCACTGACTATATTACCAAGTGGATAGAGGTTATCCCAGCTAGGAATGATATTGATTCAGTGGTGATAAAATTCATGGAGGATAACATATTGTCCCACTTTGGATGTCCTTTTAAAATCATCACTAGTAATGCACAGGTCTTCAAATCTACCAAGTTCACTAACTTTTGCCACAAATTCAACATCATTATTGGACACTCCACTACATACTACCCTCAAGGGAATGGCTTGGCTGAGTCTTCTAATAAAAATGTGGTGAGAGTTCTAAAGAGTACCATCACTGAAAATCAAAGGAACTAGGACTCTCAACTAAAGTTTGCTCTGTGGGCTAACCGTGTAACACCCAAAAGATCCACTGGGAAATCTTCTTTTGAGCTAGTATATGGCAAGGTTATTTTCTTCCCTATCCAATTAGCAGTGCTAGTAGCTAAGTTGTTGCAAGAAGCCGAGGAAGAACTTAGCGCATTGACTAGAAGAATAAATCAGTTGGTGGAGCTTCACGAGAACAAAGAGCAAGTGTGGACCAAACTTTCAAAATATCAACAAAGGATGAAATATTTGTTGACAACAAGGCTAAGGACATACCTCTTAAGGAATGGGATTTAGTGCTCAGATGGGATGTCAGGCGAGAATACAAAGGCAAGCATGAAAAATTTGATCCACTATGGTTGGGCCCCTTTAATATTGCAGAAGAGAGGGGAAACAACACTTACATGCTTGAAAACATGGATAGTGAACTACTGGAATTGCCTATAAATAGTCAGTTCCTAAAATTTTATTTTCAAAATTAGAGATATCTATCTCTTGCTCATTGTAAATATCTGGTGTGTGTTGAAATTTCTATTTGAGTTTTTCGGTTTATTATAAAAATTCCCTTTGTTATAGAATTATAATTTGTTTTAGAATGACTACATGCCCAACATAGGGAAAGGCTACTAGTCTATAGGTCCTCGGCACCTTCCCAGCAAGGCATTGTCCCCAGTTGGAGCCAATGTTGTCACTCACTGCATTGTGGGTTTTAATTGGCCAAGGTTGCCCAAGAGAAGTGAATTTTGAAGCCTTTGTCCCAGACCACATAAGCTATCAGAGCCAAATAATATCCTCTCCATTATGTAGTTCTTGGAAAGAGCTTTCCAATGGTATATGGAAGTCTGAAAATGGACTCTTGACGCAGAAATTAAGGCATTTTGAATTTTACCTTGGAAAAGCCAAGCAAATCTAGAAAATGACTAATCGCAATCACATATCGGCTTCAGTGGGTGCATGTGGGTTATCATCTCTGATGTTGGAAGTAACAGCAATCCACCGATCGCTGATATCGCATGTTGGTAGTTGGCAGGTCCTAGCACAACTTTTATTGCATAATCAATGTATTGCAATCCCAACAGTCCATCAGTTATAGCATACTTCAAAATATGTGGGGGGGCGATACTGTGATATTATTTTTCACCATTGGGGAGGGGTTGGAAGTTTTTAACACAAGAAAACATGGAAAAACCAAGGGTCAGCCTTCCCTTTCTCTCTCCTCCGTCGGCGATTGGAAATTCGGTAGGGTGTCGACTCAGAAAGACCTTCCAAAACCTATGATTCATGATGCCTGTGTTAAAAGTCCCAGGGAGAGCTAATTTCCAAATACAAAGGAATTCCCTACAAAACCAAGGCCCGATTGACCTTTTTCTCTCTCCTCCAAGGGGCCACTTGGTAGCCTCTGATTGGTCCACTCAGCTAACATGGCAGCCGACGTCACTAGTGACATGGCACGTATGGAGGATGATGTGGCGAGTGGACTCATGTGACTCATTTTTGGCATTTTTAAGGGTCCTATTGGGATATTTTTGAATGACATGTGTCACCACTCATAGGGTGACACGTGGTAGTGATGACGTTAACAGGTTCATCACAATCAGAGATCATGCAATGTAAAGCTTCTCTTTTGCTATGTTTCCTTCCCAGTTGCGATTGTGATAAGGAAAGGGACCCCCCGAATGCAATAGGTTATGTGTTTCATTGTATCGGTATTTCGCATCTAGGATAATGGCCAGTGTAGTGCAAAGGGAAAATAATGGAATTTCAGGTTATAAAGGAAAAGGCTCCCCCGTGTGACAGTTGAGAGCCTTAGCGCCACGTAGGGCTAAGCACTTGGTCCAGGCCCTCGGTTATATAAAGAAATCCATATAAAAGGGACTATGATGAAGGGGGCTAAGGAGAAATTGAAAACGAATAATTCCACTTGTTTCAGAGAAAAATCCCGTGCCTATGTCGTTTCACGGAATGCTTCTCACCTACCATGTCAACGCGTTGATAAGCGTAGTACCAAGTTTTAATGGGAAGATGAGTTGGCAGCTAGGGACCTTAATGGAGCATGGAAAAGCAAGGGGGAGGTACCAGGGACTTAGAAAGGTTAAAGGCTCAGTATGGAGCCTCATCCCTCCACACAGCATGAGACTACAACAACAAGCACTCACAGACGACCCAACCCCCATTTCAACAGATCAAGGCACCTTAGCAGTAAAGGCATAAGTGACGGGGTCAGTCGAGCAGCACAAAGGGCCATACCATGAACAAACTACAGGCCAAGGATGATACGATCACAGGATGGGGCACAGAT
The DNA here is from genome assembly GCA_000404065.3 of Pinus taeda. Classification (NCBI taxonomy): domain Eukaryota; kingdom Viridiplantae; phylum Streptophyta; class Pinopsida; order Pinales; family Pinaceae; genus Pinus; species Pinus taeda. The sequence goes on from APFE030862120.1 coordinate 101,912, forward strand.
ACTTATATTTACTTGTATGTCTGGTTATTGACTGAGTTGTGTTATTGTAACACGCCTTCCCTTCAAGGAGGCATTTATTTTTCTACAATGTCTTTTTTGGGGGGAACAAAGTCGTCCAGGATTGATACATCTAGTCAACTCAACAGCTGAGTCTAGAGATAGATATTTTTGTTGTAATGTAGCTCCTTTCTCCCCTCTATTAAATAGGGGAGAGCAAGACTTAATTTGGGTTCATAAATTCTAGAGAAAGCATTGCATGTTATATTTTCATATTATATCTCTTTTGTAATACAGATCTTTTCAGAATATCAAGGAAACAGTGGTGATTCCCTCTTTAAAGGATTACAATATATGTTCCCCTTTGTTTAACTCATTTTTATGGCCGTGCTTCTCTCTTGAATTCATGTAATTATTGTTTCTAGATGTGTTTCAAGCTCCCTCACAGATTCATTAATATATATATATATATGTTAATGCAGATTCCTATAACTATTTCATAGATTCATTTGTATGAACATTGTTTATGTATATGCCTATGAGGAATATTGAGATTAGATCTTTAAATCTGCAGCACATGAGTCATAGATCTTAGCTCACCCTTCATTCATTATTTTTGCTTGTAGCCCAAATAAGCACAAAAATCCTTAATGTCTGAAGCTCTGTGTGTTAAATATAGAAGTCTTGAAGGCTTATGCTCTATGTGATGAGTTACTCTTCCCTCTTTTCTTCTGTCACATAGTCTGAAAAATATTATTAGCTATAAGACCTTGAATCTCTCGGCCTCCTCTATTTTTATGCTTTTTAATGAGATCTAAACTTGTGAAGAAGTACCAGAAATCGATGTTTTATTTCTTTGTATTAATGAACCAATATATTTCCTATGTACATATGTATCTATATATCATAAGTGTTGTCTCCAGTATCTTGTAAATCATTTGAGACACACCATTTTAGATGTGCCCAGGCACTGGCCTTGAAGAAATCCAAGGTTGTCTCTAGGAGATACAACACTAGTACTTATAGGAATTCTCAAATTTAAAAGAGTGTTTTTAAAAGAGACTAATTTACCATAAACAAACCTATTAAAAGGGGAGGCTTTTGATGTTGCAAAAGAGTAGTTTAACCCTCCCTTCTAAGAGTCAATGACATGCTATATAGTACACCACTTCATACGCATCATTGCAAAAACATTAATGTAGAATTATGTAATGATAGAACCATTGCCACTTGATCCAAAAAATCCCTTATAAAGTAACCATGCAACTCAAAATAAACTCATATTATAGCTATAACCATTGGGTTGAGAAGAAACCACTATAGAAACCCAATGGATATGGCTGCAAAGACTCGTTTCCATTGTTTCTACTTTAATTACCTCTTTGAATTCTAAGAAGCATTGTTTCACATCATAAAGGTTCTCAATGTAAACCACTAAGAAAGGAGTCCTCAAGGAAATATAGATTTGGAGGGAGGTGTTATCACTTAGGTTGTTCCCAAAAGTTGTAAGAAAGGGAATACGGTCGAGGTAACCACAGACCAATCTTTAAGACATAGATTCTAGCCAATCTGCATCCAGAGAGGGCTCTCTCTTTATGATTTAACTTTGTTTTGAAAGATGTTAGGCTAGTTATGATGTTTAGGGGTTTGTTTGATTTTTGGATGGTGAGATTCAATAGAACAAAGGTGCAAACCTGAGAAGTTCAGTTCATTGGGCTAATGGATTCAATGAAGAGGGTTTTCTAGATTTGGTTTTGTAACAGAGGATGGTTTCATAGAGCAAGGTAGTCAAACAGTGAGCAAACAAAGATCTGTATTGGATGGGATGGACCTAAAATGGTTGAAGGGCAGTTAGGATCCTTCAATATATTCAGAGAAGGGAAGTGGATGATTACTACTAAGGAGCAGTTAAGAATTCCCTAGAAAATAATCAATATGATAGTATTAGGAAACAAGAGCAATTAAGAGTTACATTGTTTATGCTAATCTTGAAGAAAACACATAGAATGATGATGAATGAAACACAGAGTGCAGTCAAGCAAATTCTGAATTAATCTTTATCATTACCATTTAGATTGTGAACATAGATGATATAATGAAACTAGAAAATAACAAAATAGAAGATAAAGGGACTTATTGGTCCACTGTTTGATTCAAGAATTTTGTGACAAGTCCATCTACTTCAATTCCACATCCAGTAAGTCCAGCAACAGTTGATTCCAAAAAGATTTTTTTTCCCGAAATTTCAGTATTACAGCAAAGTCTAAGAATGGTTCACCAACCCCAAATACTCTGTTTAAGGGGGTATTTATACAAAATATCTCACTAAATATCTTACAGAGATAATATCTAGTGATGATTCATCATTTTTTATAGAGGATAGAGACACGTAGTCTCGAAAACAAAGAAGAAATAAATGAAGTTGTGCTTGGCAGCTCCGTCTTTGTTAGATGTGCTGGAGGTAGGCTCTGTAAGTTGGTTTACACCTGTCTTCCACTGGTAGTCTACGGTGTCTACTCCCTTTGGTCGGATGTCTTTAATATGCCTTGATCTGTCTGGCCTTTATTCTTTTTTGTTCTCCGCATTATGGTAGATGACCCAAAATCTTACTTTACCAAAGATAACCAAGATAAGTTCATAAGATTCCTAACATATCTTGCCACCACTCTGGTTCTGGTAGTTTATGTTTCTGTAGCTTTCTTAAAGTCTCATCAGTCTCTATGTACCTGAAGAAATTAGGTGGGATGGTGAACAGATGTTTCACCTCATGCTCAATGTAAAATAAATTCTCCAATTTGTCATAAAGGGCCTGGCCAGATGGGAGTGCCCTCTCTATTGAAGTACTTGATGATGCATTAACTTGATCAGCAACATGTTTTTTCAACTTGTGCGCGTACTCTACATGTTTCATCAGGCATTCATTACTTCCCAATGGACTTGGCAAACCTTTTTTATGCAAAACTGCAAACCTTTCTGTGAAAGAATCAATCTCCACATGCATGTCCTGGCATCTCCTTTTCAGATTTTGCATCAGAGTTCTCATGGTTAGAACTTTCTTAATATGCAGAATGGTGCCTTTCCTGTCTCTGATTTGCAGTGCCTCCAGTTCTTCACTAGTCTTGGTGTTCAAAAAATGTATTAGCCTGTTTTCTTGTTCAAGCATCTGCCCCAATAAAGCTCTTGTCTTTTGTATCTCTACTTGGGCTACTGCTATCAAGTCAATCTAGTCATTAATAACCTGAATAGATCTCCACACAGTACTAAGGGACTGATTGATGTTGGCCCACAAAATTCCCTTGATCTCTCCCAGAGTTTTATCCAAAGAGAGATCATTTTCCAATGCTCTCACCTTGTTCTCTAATGCCTTAACTTCCCTTGTCTTTTCTACCACAGTCATCTTGGATTTGTCATAACTTATTTCTAATTTTGCCAATTTCTCTTTGGCCTCTTTCAATTCTGATACTTGGAGATTTAATTCCTCCATGGCTTTTATTAATTCCTCTGTGGTCATGGTAGTGCTGCTGCCTAGTGCTGTTGTTGTTTCTACTATGGCTACTAGAACAGTGGGAGGCAGTGTTGTTACAACTGTGGAAGGGGCAGTTGTGACTGCATGAATTACTTCAGGTAGCTGCGAGGTTGACTCAACCTGCTTTTCCTTTACAGCTTTCTCCAATGCCTACTCTGTCTCACTCAATCTTTCATTAAGCCTCATAAGCAGGTCCATCATGTCTTCTTCTGACTTCTATTGCACAACCTCCGCAATCTGTGGATGCATGGTAAGGGGCATTTTTAGCTATTTTCTGAGGGCAGTAATGTCCTGTTCTTTCTTCTTCATTAGTGCCTTAATGCCTTTGGCATCTTTGGGATCATGTCCCAACTTAATAATGATATCCTCCAAAGGTTCTATCCTATTGTCCTTGGCTAAAGAAGAAGCTTTCTCTAAGTCTAGCTGAGCAGAGGTGTTGTTTAATGAGTTTTGCAATTTGTGAGCCAACATCACTTTATATGCCAGTGTGGAGTAGACCATCTCTCCAGTTTGTTTATGTAGCTCAATCTGGTCCATAGGATGAATGTCCTTAGCCAAGACCTCCAGATTTGTCCTGATATAGTCAGTTGCTGACTGTGCTTGTTGCACATTGGGCTTAAAGTAACTCATGATCATTTTACCCTCTTTAAAGTCATATGCAGACATTAACCTTTGTTGGTTAGTGGGGGCCATCTTGAGGTATTGATTGTAAATCTATAGCCTCAGAGGGTCATTCTAGGCTTTAATCTCTGTAAATTTTCTTTTGATATCAGAGGTGTGCTTTCTTTGTGGCCTGGTGGATGAAAGTTCCACACTATGCTGCCTCTCTAGCTCCTGCCTATGTGAGCTAGTTGATGTTTCCCCTACCGGGGATGTTTCCTGATTGACTGTCTTCTCCCCTCGAAGACTACTTGTGGTTTCCTCAACAAATTCATCTTCTGATAGAGGGTTCATTCTCTGCCTTTTTGTCCCTGGTTGTTCTGCAGGCCCACTGATAGGTGTGCCCTCTTCCCTGCCCCTCTTCTTACCATTTTCCTCGTTTAGAGGAGTCTGTAATGCAGGAATCTCTGTCGCTTTGGTTTGAACAGGAGGAATTTGCCCCTGTTGATCTGCCATTTCAAGTTGTTCTGTTTCCACCACTTCCTTGCCCTTTGTCGTCCCTGTAACTGGTGTGCTGACCTCTTGTGTAGGTTGCTGGGAAGTTCCAGCAAAGGATGTACCAGCTCTTGTTTGTTGTGGCAACTTGAAAGATACATGTCCAAAAGAGTCTAGGTCAAGGGTTTTTTCAAGATCTTTCATAGCTTTTTCCATTTTTTCATTTTCAGTAATTTCTTCTATTAATGTACCTTCTACCCACTCATCTTGATTAGCAAACTGTTTAATTTCAAGGATGTTATGATGTACATACACTGACAACCTGTTTCTTACTTTTCTGTCACTTATAAAACTATTTGGGTCATATGGCACCCACCAAAAACTCTTCTTTAATCTAAGGCGTTCCCCTAGTATCTCCTCAGCATCTTGCCATGCCTCCCTCTTATGGATGATAAAAGGGCCCAACTGGTTTATATTCTCAGCTGAGCCTTTTTCTTTGCATTACAGAAATGGGTTAATTCTACATTGATAAGTTGTCTGAAATATTCCAGTGCAAATAGTCTCATGGGCACATATCTAGGCAATCTAAAAGGGCACAACTCACATCCATATATTCTGATTACTGTGTGATTATGGTAGAAGTACCAGTCACCTATTCTATACTGTTTGGAAAGCTGTAGTATCTTCTTCACGTCACCAGTGAGCCTAGGAAGGGGATGTCCTATCAACAGAGTGGATGCTAGGTGAATAAATAATTCAATAAATTCACGGTAAGTGTAAGGACCCTCATAGGTTTTATGGAAGACTGAGCTCCAAAAAATTACAGACTTCCTGTTTCCCTTGGAATCCAATTTCCTAATATGAAATGGAAAACCATCTAGATGATAGTATAGCAGAAGGTGGTATATGAAAGATGAATACTTGAAGACTCCTTCTCTTTCCAAATTTATAAATTGGTCATGGATTTTGTTGGCAATGAAAGTGGCATAGTCATATTTGATAGTAGGGGGTTGTCCTAGAGTAAACATTGACAACAGATCTAGGGTGATGTCGTCAACATATTCACTGGTATTAAATCCCTAAACTAGGGTATCATGTCAACAATAAGTTTTCATGTTTCAGTGAACCAGACTTGTAGATAAGGAGGTGAGTCTATAGGCTGACACTCTGGTAGCATGAACATTTTAGCAATACGGGTTATCTCTGAATTGGACAATTTGGAAGCTTGGTCAAGTAAAATTCCCATGGGAAGGTAGGCAGGGGACTCAGTGGGATGGAAATGTATCATCTCATTGATGGATTCAATAGTTATGTAAAAAAAGGTCAGCTTCAGAAGTAGACCTACTGGTTTCGGAAGGACACATAACAACTCTCTGGACAGGGTCATAGTTGGCGCAGCATTGGTGAATTATGTCTGGGAAGACATGGACAGAGGGAAGGAAATATCTGGGTAGGCTGGATTCCCAAATTCCAAAAACATCAGAGTTATTTGCATGGTTGTCCCTGATTTGGCAGAAGGTTTGAAGATGGTTGACAGAAGTAGTGAGGTCTTTAATTTGAAAATCTTTGTCAGCCAAGGACAAATAATCCTGGTCTTTATGAGGTGCATTCAAGGGAGCAACATTGAGGATTGCGGGAGCTTCCATGTTTGGTTCTTGTGTTTTCAAACTGGATGTCGGGTTTTAGTGAAAAACCTGGTCTAAACAGTAGTTCTGGGGCCTTTCTCTGAGAGTTATAGACCGAACTTAACATGAATTCAGCTCTTCAGGTAAAATTCACAGAGGAAAAATGAAATTTGCAGGTTTATTGGTAAAAATGGGTAAATACCTGGGTATATAGAGGAAAACAGTGCAACTGTAGGTTGACCAACAAACTATGGAGTAGGATGCTAGATTTCTTGGCTAGGTGGCGGACTTGGACGTGATTTGCAATCAACCGGATGTAATCTGCATGCAGTAGTGCTCGCAGAGAAGAAGAGTGAAAAGGACATTTTATCAAGATTTTAACAAAATTTGGCTTTCGCGGGGCTTTTTTGGCGCTTTTGGTCGGATGACATCATCAGGATGTGACGTCTTGTCATTTAGCAGAAGGGTGGATGGTCACATGGTAGTGACGTGGTGGTGATGTCAGCGAAGGGTTAGCAGGAGGGCGGTAAGCTATTTTGCCCGCACCGCTTTTGGGCTAGGGAGGTTTTGGATGGGGGGAAGCGATCACCGAGGGTGTTTGACACGAGTCCATGGTACGAACGCAATACCACCCTTTCCCCGGGCGGTAAATTTCAGCGGCGGAGGGGGTATATTAATAACAGTTGTCATATGCGAGGGTATGGATCGGACGGTTGGCGCTTTTCGAAGATGGCGAATGGTTAACGTGCGGGGGAAAAATCATATTAACATTAATTAATGATATCGGGCATGTTCTTATTGGTAATCAGGGTGATCAAGTTATTAATTAACGTGGGGTTAATTAATCCTCCGAGTGTGGAAAAAGGTTATTAAGAAGTTTCAATTTACCTTGTTAATCCCTGACAGACAAATGTATATATGGTTATATTTCAACCACGGGCGAGGATATTAAATATTGCAGGATTTTGTACATATATACATTTTACGGGATTTGGGTTTATATATGGGAGTTATATAGTAAAGTTAGGGTTAATATGAAAGAAATGTAAATGATAGCGCTAAGCATAATGTTTTGGAATTTTTACATAAAAGCTTAGGCCAAAGGGAAGAAAAATAAGTTTTTACACAAGAAATGTGGCTATTTTTTCTAAGTAAATGGAGCTTCACTTAGGCGTCTGATGAAAAATGGGATGAGTGATTTTAAATATATTTAAGTAGATCTCAATACCTTTGGGGAAATTAGTAAGTGATTTGGGAAAAAGTGAAGGGGAGTTAGTCACAAAACCTACCTCACTTGAGCTGCATCAAAGTACCTGTTTTGCACTTGTGGTGGGACTGGAAGTTAACATATTCACACAATACATCACAAGTCACATTCAGCAACACCAAAACTGCCTACCCAGCCTACTTTGCCTAACATTTTTTCTTCTTTTCTTTGGGTGCATTTGGACTAGCAAACCCTTATAGTTTTTCTTTTCATTGCATGATAAACCTATCTAAATCTACACTTGTTTCTTCCAAGGGCTCAGATTGAACTGTTGAGCTCCTTTGCTTCTCTACCTATTCTAGTTATCTGCCAAGTTTGAACAGTTTGGACAGATCTTATTCTCTATCTTTAAAACAAGTAAATTCAAACCATGAACTAGCCAAGATTGAGCTATTTGGCCATTCATCAATGGTGGCATAAGTCAACTAGTTGCACACCATCAGATTACTGCAAAAAAGGAATAGTAGTGGCATTTTGGATTTGCACACTTTCTTGGACTATTTGATTTGGGGTTCATTTCTTTCAATTTTTGACCATTTTGTTCTTTTTGCCCTTTGATTTTTCTTTTAGGGCATACCCTCTTTATATTTTTTTAAATTTTTTGATTTCTTGACAATATGGAAAACCTTTGCAACCAGAAAAGGTATGAACATATTACAGAGCCTACCAATGCCAATCATGAAATATGACACCTATTGGTATAGGAGTATAACAAGAGGCATGCCACCTTGTGGAAAATCTTAAGCTTAAGATTTAGGTGAATCACTTTACACATGTTGCAAGTTTGAACCTTACTATCAACAAAGTCCATGTAAGTAATAAAATAATATGTTAATTACATTTTCACCAATATTGAGAATAATGGAAATGTTGTATGTGAAATGTTAGTGTTGAATTTTTAAATTACAAATAGCATTTCAATTACAAACAATGGAAATAACACAACGTAAACAACAATAATTAGGGCCTCTACACACCTAAGTATTGACTAGCACTTACCATATAATAATGGATTACATTTCTATGAAATATCAACTTCAACTTTCTTCTTGATATATTAATAAAAGGTAATTAAATACATAAAATAAAGATTATTTTTAACAATAAGGTACATGAATCCCATTCCTTTCCCTGAGTTATAAATTATGTCTTTATGCCTTTATCATAAAAGTGACTTTTTTCCACATGTAGGACCTCATTACAAACACATACTAAAAGTGTTGAGATTAAATACACAAAAAATAGTCAGTAGTTTTAAACTATATGGATGAGCTATCAACTTCGCATTTAATTTTTATTTGACTATGTTTTTAATCTATAAAATTTTAATTCCCTGTATGGGGTGAGGTGGGACATGATAAGTGGAGATTGATAAGTTGGCCATATCACCCAACAATAATGGGAGGTGACATGCCAAGCCTCCCCATCCCTCCCCCCAAGTCTAATTAAGGTCATTTCCCTTGCAAGGTTTCCCATGCTCAACCATAATTAAATTCAACTACCATTGTGTTGCACGATATTTTACCATGTGCTTGGAGATATGGATGCTTTGATCATGTATGTGGCAATAATGCTTCTGATTTTAATAGTTTTTATGCCTCCCAAAATTCCAATTTTGTTGCAGTGAGGAAGGTATGATCTTAACACGCACCCATCGGGACACTATGTAGCTATACATCCTTTTATTTTTATTTCCTCTTCCCTCTACTCAAGCTATCTCACTGGCCATTGACCTATGTTCTTCGTGTTCCTTAGAATAGACTCTTCCCTATGTTGTTTCTTATGAAGTTCTTAGCTAGAGAACTATGCCAAAGCACCAAATTACTCAAACAATTTATTCAGCCTAATTTTATATGAACACCTTAGTAATTATCAATCTTTAGGAAATTATTCCTTTAGGATAGACATTGATCAGGTAAAAATGGAAGATATGATGAACATGAAAGAACATAAATCAAAAGTCTAAGAATAGTAAACTAACACTCAAACCCTTAGGTGTTGGAAAACACACTAAGAATAGGAATTGAGCAATCACATAACATATTTAATTTTTACATATGAATTTCGCTCCAATAACTCAATGAAAAAGGATTTATGTTGGACACAAATTGAATCCTTCATAAAAAATCACTTTTTATAAAATTAAGGTAGACAAATATGAAAAGGGAATAGTACCTAGTAATCGCTTTTAATTTATTCATATAAAAGAAACAAGTACGTAGAAGAATTTTGATTAATAGTAGAAAAAATTATAGAGCTTTAATACAAAGTGTTAATACTACAATGACTAAATCTAATGGACTAATATAGTAATATTGTCTTTAATTACAATATCTAGTGAAAATAAAACTCATGGTCCCTTGGTATTGAGCCTCTGCTTGTTTTTATGTAAAACTAAATTTTAACAATAGTTATTCACAAGAAGCAACTTTATAGGACCAAATTATAAAAAAAGAACTCAGTTAGAGAAATGAGTTTTATTGTTGCCATGTGTTGATTTGTGTTATTTTGTTCACGAGTTGTTGGATAAGTCTTCATATTTCAAATTGAACAAGCATATTCCAATCTTCATCGACAAGGATAATTGAATGTGGCCATATTTCCATATGCAATTTCTAATTTTGTATATTTTTCCTAGGTTGGAAATATAAAGAACAAGTTTTCAACTTGCCATAAAAGGTCAAAATCATCAATAAATTTATTAACCAATATTTGGCCCCTTAAGGCTTCTATCATATCCGAAAACATATCAACCTTATTCTTGTATTTTAGAATCAAATCTTTGTAAGTCTCTAGCAAAAGTAAACTACCTTTCTTACCGAGTAAGTAGGTAAAGCCATTTCTAGAAAATTATTAAACATGTTCCTAAATTGATTAACATTCCTTTATATCATAGTGCATTTATTTTGAGGACGAGGGTTGGGTTAAATATGTTAAATATTTTAGATGACTAGGGTTAAATATGTTATAATCCATAATCAAATCCATGCCAATAAGAATAAATAAACAATGTAAAATATAACTGTAATAATTAGTATTCCCATATTTAAGAGATTTCTTATATGCTAAATAATAAGTCGTTCTTCCATAGATTTGAGGGCGAAGAATCTCCACAAAAATGTAAACCATGTCCAACTATGAAAGCAGCCAAAGGAAATCACACTTTTTCCTAAGTGAGAATAAGAAAACAGTTAAATTGTTAATAAACTCATTTTGTAAAGGAAATGACAACAAGGGGTTTAGAATAGTAAAAATTGTACTTACATGTCAAAATTGCAATGTGAAGCCGATAACTTTTTGTTAAATGAAAAGGAGATTCAAAACCCTAAAAATTTAAGCACAATCGATGGCCATAACTGAAGAATGAACAAGAACTAGGTCGTGAGAAATTTCTCTACGCTAGGAATACAATAAGAGCAAAAGAAAACAAAATAATGTCGATAATTCAATTACAGAGTAAAGCCAAATGGGATTATGAATTTAAACATGAAAACAATAATAGCTCTGAAGAATACACAGTATCACATTTCACCTTGAGAAAATAAGTCAGTCAGTCTTGTAGAGAGTAAACAGCCTTAGTTAGCAGTCTTGTAGAGAGTAAAAATTATTAGTTATACTTATTTATAATTTTTTTGTTTTTATTTGTGTGTTTAATGAGGTTTGTTACAAGTGGTATCAAAGTTGTAGGTTACAACATTAGGCCTTTTATGGGTCATAAACTAAAATTATTATTTTCCGTGTAATAATCAAATAATGAAACAACTGTTAGAGAAAGATTGAAGTATGACACAAGAAAATAATGGAAAAAATTCGTAGGGTCACTTAGGGGAGGTGAAGAGCCTAATACTAAAATTGAAATGATGAGGGGATGAGCTGATAATATAGATAATCGTGAACATGAAATTCTACAAAAAGTACATAGCTTGAAGGCAAATTAGATAGTATAAAGGCCAATGAAAAAAAATTGTCCAAAGCTAAGGATGAACAAGAGGAGATTAATGGCTACTTAATGAGAAGACTAGAAGGAAATAGAGGCCATAGAAAACTAGAAGAAACTCATAGGAAGAGATATATAAGTGAATCTACTGATAGGATTGATTTTATAACTTCTAGCGAAAGTAAGACACATGAGTTTGATGAAAGGGAAGAAAAAAAATCTAATAGTAGCACTACATCTTAGTTTTAAGGAGAAGTAAAAAAGATCAAACCTACAAACTTTGATGGAGAATCTAAAGGAGTAGAAACCTAGCTTTTGAATATGTCGAAGTATTTGGAAATCTAGAATTATCCTAGAGACTTGAAGGCCAAATTGGTTGTGTACCAATTAACTAGTAAAGGAGCCTTATGGTGGGAGGAAAATAAAGTCATAAATAGGATTAAAAGCAGAAATCTAACATGGAAATTATTTAAAAAGGAGTTTAAAAATGAATATCTAACATAAATGTACTTTGATGAGAGGGCCAGACAGTTCCATGAACTAAGGTTGTGACAATCCACCATGGATAAATTTGTGAACAAATTCATGAGTTTGTTGAAACATGTACCATATCTAGAAGAGCAAAAATAAAAAATACAAAGGTTCATTAGCTTGCCTTTTTCATACAGGGAGATAATTGAATTTGACAATCCAAAAGCCATGGATGAGACTATAAGGAAGGAAAAATTGTGTTTCAACTACAACAAACAAAAGAGTGAGAACTCTAAAAGTTGATTAGCTAAGAATAATGAAAAGTTTAATGCCAAGAAAAAGGGATTTAAGAAACATGCATTTTCCAACACCTTTAGAAGAAATCAGGAGAAATTACAGTGAAAGTGAAAATCAACAGAAAAATATAGGACAGAAAGGCAGTGAAGGAGAAAGAGTAGGAAATAGGAATTTTAGTAAATTAGCCATACCACTAATCAAGTGTTGCGGCTGAAATGAAAACCATTTGTGGAGGAAATGTCCACAAAATCCTATAAACAAAAGGCTACAGTAAATAACCTACAAGAAACCTCTAAATTTAATGTTATTGTTGGCAATATCCAAAGGATTAGTGTAGCATTGGATGGATGATAAACAAACCACCAGTCCATTATGGTGGAAATCCAAGGTAAAATTTCTAAGAAAATTGTCACAGTATTAATTGACCTTGGTTCTACTTTAAGTTATATTTCCTCAGTTGTAAATGAAAAGTATGGACTTAAAAAGGAAAGCAGAGTAAGGCTTGGTTATTACAATTGGCCACAGGAGCTAAAATAAAAGTTATTGACATAAGTAAATATTGTCCATTAAATATGAATCGAATGGATACTCATTTAAATATGAACATTTTACCTTAGGTTCATATGATATTCTTATTGGTATGGATTAGTTGGAACCACACCTAGTAATTTTAAATTAGCCAAAAAGGTATTTTACTTGCATTAATGATGGAGGGGAGGTCTATGCAATCAAAGGAATGCCAAGGTCTATTTCTATAAGGCAAATTTTTGTCGTACAATTAAAGGAATGTGCTCATAAATGTTGTCAAATGCTGTCAAATGTTTGTAGTCCAGATTGACAATATTTCTAGTAGAATTTAGAAACCATCTCTAGATAATTATCTTATATTGGAACAATATAAAGATGTCTTACCTGAAGAAATATGAGGACTTCCTCCAAGAAGAGATATAGACTTCACCATCAATATCATTCCTGGAGCAATTCTAGTATCAAAAACCCCATATATAATCACCATTCCTGAGTTAATGGAGTTAAAAATCCAATTGGAAGAGTTGCTAGATAAGAAGTATATAAGACCCAAAGTGTCACCTTGGCGTGCACCAATCTTATTTGTTAAGAAAAATGATGTGACTCTCATAATTTGTATAGAAGACATGGATCTCAATAAAATAACCATAAAAAACAAGTATCCTTTACCTCATATTGATGACTTGTTTAACCAAGTTAAGGGAGCTTCAATTTTCTCAAAAATAGATTTGAGATCTAGATACCATCAAATTAGGATCAAGGATAAGGATATTCACAAAACAACATTTAGGAAAAAGTATGGACATTATCAGTTCATGGTATTTTCATTTGGACTCACTAATGCACCAACCACTTTCATGTGCTTTATGAATAGTGTGCTTAGACATTTTCTGAACAAATTTGTCATTGTATTCATAGATGAAATTTTGGTTTACTAAAAGAGTAAAGAAGAACATGATTATAATTTTCATATTTTTATTCAAACACTTAGAGAAAATGAATTGTATTCTAAGTTTAGAAAATGCTCATTTTACCATAAACAAATTCAATACTTAGGACATGTGGTATCTTAGGAAGGTATTATTGTGGATTCAAAAAATATAAAAAATATCATAGAATGGCCAATTGTTGGCTTGTTGGGGCCTGACCCAAGTTCGGAGTTAATTAGCCAAACAAATCCCTATACTACTGGCCCTTTCGGCAATATTCCACAGAGCACAGACTGAGGTCTCACCTGAAGTAGTATGGGAGGGTGCTGGAACTAGGTTTCCACACCCTTGAGATGTCTGAGAGGTTCGACTGGTCCCACTGTGCATCCATGTGTGTAGGTCACTTCGCGCACTTCCCTGTTCCTCACGCCCTGATACACTGCCTTCGCACACCCCTAACCAGGGGTTGTGGAACTTTCGCACTGCTAGAGCAGCACTTTGCGCTATTACCTGAGATCTTAGTTATCTTCCTATACCATTTAATCACCTTCGCATACTTGGATATCTTACGTTATATTTATTTATATAAAGCATTCATATGATTTTGTGCAACAAATAAACAATATACTTGCAAATTATACCCAATCATACATTAAAATAGGAAAAGATACACAGAAATATGGTAAACTTCTCTTTATTGATTCTTCCAACAGTTACAGACTCGACCTACCTTGCGCATTCAGTTGTAGGGGTTCGTGCACTTAGCTACGGAATACTAGACCTCTGCGCACTTAGCTGCAAAGCCTTCTCCTATTCTATGACCCAAAGACAGACTTTACACTTCGACTCAATCACTTAGACTTGTCATGGTCTTATGTTGTGCTCTCTTCTATACTTAGAGCCTCGCTCTATTTATATAATCCCATGGTCCACAGACCATGGGTAGGTCTATTAAGCCGACATTACTTTACAAAAACAAGGGCGAATAACCCAGTAACTCTATTATTATTTCGCACTCCGTGCCCACAATTCGTGGAACTTTTACAAAAGGATTTGGTCAAAAATTAGGCTTTAAACCCCAAAACATGCCTTGGGGTGATTCCATGCCCAACAGGCCCCCAACACAAACATCATGACTTGCCCTCAAGTCACTTTGTCGGCGCGGAGATCTTTGCGTGGAGTCCTTCCAACTCTTCTTGAAATACTGCAAGGTTAGTAACGCACTGAGCTGCTTCCTGCTAGATCTATTGTACGTGTTGTTCTGAGACCACGGTGTTGGAATTGCTTCTCTACATCTGTGCCTATATCCCCTACATTTGTGCAAGCTTTCCTTCAATTTCTACTATGATGGTGAAGGCCTTGTCGATCCAAGGCTGAATGCACGCCTTCAAGACTGCTTCCTTGTGTCGTGCCACGTCCACCTATTCTTTCAGTGCTTTGGCCTATTGCATCTGCACGAGCCTCTAAGTGATGGCCACCATCTGCGCAATTCCTTTGACATTGTCATGTTGTTGTTGGAGTTCTCGTGCCTCTGTCTCTAAGCACTAGATTTTGAGGTCCTCCCGCAAATTCATGAGGACCTCAAATGAATCTTCCAACATGCTGGTGTGATCTCGCACTTCACTGTCGATCCCATCCAGTCCCACTATAATAGTGTTGGCCTGTTGTTCTCTGACTTCCGGAGGGTTAGAAGGTTGCACCTTTAACCGTAGCTCAGTGATCTGAAGGTTTAGCTCCAGCTAAACCTTTGTCATTTCCTCTCGTGCCTCGCGCACCCCTGCTGCTAGCCTGTGGATGCACAGCTCTAATGGTGTGTCTGCTGGGATGGCCAGCTCAGGGACGCTTTGACAAGCTTCATCTAGTACCTATACCAGCTATTGATTCTGTGACACCACTTCATCGTGCTGCAAGCTCAACTGTTCCATCTTTGTTTTCTGCTCGCTGAGGAATTGCAGTGTGTGGCTCCCCCTATCCCGCAATTATGTAGTTATCCCATCCTACAGAACGTTTAAGGTCTCCCGTGAGAGTGTAGCGATGTTGATGCCGAGACCCTTCAACACGCTAACTGTAGGTCTGTCGGCCTCATTTGTTGTCACTAGTGCCCCTTTTGGCAACGCTATGGTATTCGTCACCCGAGTACACAACATTTGTTCTGCTACTGGTGTTCTAACTGTGAGGTTGGTCGAAAGGGTACCAACCTGAGGAGTGCGCACCTGCAACTCCTACAGCTGTGCTCTGAGGGTCCCCAACTCAATCTCGGTCTCCTGCATAAAATTTTGGAGTGCCTCGGAGGTGACATCGCACACTATCTCACCAATGTCATGCAGATCACCCTCGATTAGGGTGATCGGGTCAATAGACAACTTCTATGCCTTGACCTTCTTATGCGGCCATGTCCGCTCGGTCGGGTGGTGGCACTTCAACTGTGTTAATGCAGTTTGTGGACCCGTGCCTCTCTCTTCTTCCTTTGCTTCCTACCCATGCAAACGCAGTGTTTGGCCCTCACGCGCCTTCATGGCTGCCTCCTACACTGCTGCAGCCTTTTTCCTGTTCAGTTATTGTTTGTGCAACATCCCACGCTGCCTGCGCTTTTGCTATCACTACCTCCTTCCTTCTCTTTTCTGCCAACTGTGCCATGCGCAGTTTGGCCTCCTCTATCTTCCTCTGCACAACTAACTTCTCTATCTCCGCAATGTCTGGAGCGTGCCATTTCGGCGACCATGTCTCCAGTATGTTAAAGATTACATCGTTCATGGCTACAAAGGGTAGCTCTCTCCGTTGCTTGGTTGGGTCCTTGCATGCTCTGATGTATATGTTGTGGATGTCAACTTTAAATTCCAAAAAACTTTGCAGGCTGTTGTAGACAGTGGGTGACAATTGCCGCTTGCGGTTGATCCCCATTCTGAGGTTCATCTCCATGAACACCCAGAATATCTTACTGTCGCAGATCCTATTTGCATCCTTTGTGGCCAAGAGCAAAGCATAATTCGTGGCCTCCGGCAAATCCCTGTCAATTGTGGGGAATTGACTATCTTCCGACAATCCCCTGTCACGAGCACTATGGATAGCAGAATCCATGCATAGTGGAATGTTTTTCCTTGTTCCTGAGCTTCGCAGCAAGTCTTCAAGAATTCCTTGCAGAGGAACTCAGACCATTTAAACTAGACCCCTTATGCGCATTATTCAACAAGTGCTACCATCAGCGCAGGTACCTTTTCTGCACGGCACTTGCACATAACCTTACCCGCCAGTATTCAAGTCACCAGTTTCACTGCTTTATCGTTGATGCTAGATATGGCATAACCCCTTTTCGTCGTCACGAGCTTGTTTTTCTTCTTCATGGCCTCCGTGATGGCCAAGTCACTACTCTTCCCCTCCAAGATGTTTGCGGGGTCCTCTCCTTTGCATGGAAGCTAGGTAATGCAGTGAATCAAGTCTACCGTGATGGGGATGGGCTCCTCCAGCCACAAACACCCATCATGCACTAGGCAAAGCAACTGCCTGATGATGAAAATTTTTATTGGGGCGCAGTGGAAATGCGGCACCCAGAGTAGGTTAAGTAGCTCGGCCTTTTCCACTCCGTGCAACCACTTTAGTGGCTCTAATTGTATAACCCCTGTCGTGGTGTTCTGCTTGGGCTTCATGAGGTGCGAGGCCTCGAGGTGAGGGAACTTCTCGTGGTGAGCAAGGTCCCGATATTCAAACTTTAAGCTCGGCAACCATCCCAGGTGCGTTCCCTCAAAAATGATGTTGTTTGGGAGGAGTGGGGTCTAGAGCAAGCTCTTGGTCACAACAAGGTCCTTGGGCACTTTGGCCTTCCCTTTCCATGGGGAAACATAGGTAGGCAACTTTTTCAAAGGCAGTGCAGGCTCAGTTTCCTCCTCCATGTCTTCGTCCTCATCTTCTTCGATGATAAGTTCCTTCAAGTCTTCTTCTTCCTCATCAGTTTCTATGGTAACAACTTTCCCCTTCTCCTCCATCGACAACTTGGTGAGCAGAGGGTTCCGCGGGGACACATGTATGGGAACCATCACTTGATTATCCTTCTTTGGTCTTGGCATGCATCATGATTTTAGGGTTTCTGCCACAATTCCAGCACCTTCCGGAGCATCCCCCACAGTTAGGGCCTATGTGGCCTCTTCAACAGTCATTTCTGTTATTTCCATAACTTCCTCAGTTGCTACCATCGTGTCCATCCAGAAATCTATCACTCGTGAACTCAAGGGCTCAATCAATGCTCGACACAAAACAAACAGGTCTCTGCTCAATAGCACAATTCGCAAATGACCAAGTGTTGTTTGATGGGCAGTCCTTTGTAATTTATGGTGCTTTTTGAATTTGAACTCGACTATTACCCCCAAATCCGGTTCATTAATGCTCCCTTGGTGGCAGATTTTCCCAAATCTTGCCCATAAATCGTGTCTTAAATTCCTGTCGCCCGCTCCATTTAGTCTCAACTCGAGCATCCCATCGTGAATAGTGACTTCAATGGTCACATTCTAGCCAACCCAAGCGGCAGTGCAGCCCCCTATGCGCGGTCATGGACCTTGTGACTCTTTGCTTCTATGCACAGCTCCCAGGAAGAATAGTTTTTAGTCCCACACTTCCTTTCAAGTGCTTGAATCACTAAGACTGTACTTCCCTCTACTATTCAGGTAGTCGCATCACCTATATAGAGTTTCATCCTGTCATCCACCACTTTTCCTTGAAAATACCCACCTGTTATTGTTACGTGCGGCGTCGTGCACTTTATCATTTGCACCAGGCTACCCTAGTTGATGCTTTTAGTAATTTGCGGTTCAAGCAAAGGCATCGGACTGATCAATTCATGGCGATAGTCCTCAAACTTGTTAGCATGATCGTGCGCATCCTATATTAATATCACCATGGTCTTTTTATCGAGAAAATATCCCTTTATCTCATCCTCCAGCTTCTTGACTTCCATGTCTACCAAAGCACTTTTCTTCATTAATCGCACCCTTTCTTTCTCAAGTTCTTGGAGCTTAGAATTTCCCTGTTGGATTTCTTCTTCCAAGGTTCCGCGAACCGTCGTATCTACTGGTGCTATCATGCACGGCCTAAACTTTTCATGTACTATATGGCTTATAGCATTCGCTTTATACTCCAGCCTTGGCGGTGCCTGCGAGGTCAGGTTCTTGCATGTGGTCCTATAAGCCCATAGAACCACTGGTACGCGCAGGTCTCAATTAGTCCGCTTCGCATTGTGGACCATGTTCAGTCCTTCACGTAATTTTTTAAAGGCTTCTACGTGGATATCCTTTGGTGCACTTGGTCTTTCTATACCCCCTGGTCCCAACTGGAGGGGCCATTCATGCCATTGCCTTGCCCACACCTGCTTATTGATTGTGTCTCCTACCGCGAGGACTGTGTGCATTCATGCAAGTTTCACACCATATGCTTGTATCGACCTGCATAGGTGGGTGGTAGACCATTTCATCTGATAATATTGTCTGTTAATTGCATCTTAGGCTTCCCAACCGTGTGCACATCATTCTTCTGCAGTCATGCCAATCCACAAAACTTCTTTGGAGCGTACCCCACCACCTTGCAGGCATAGCTCGGAATACCCATTTCAGAGCGTCAAAGCAATTCAGGAAATTCTCTTTCGAATATGTTCAGGAAGTCATCCACCTTGCTTAACCCATCATACATAGGCATATCTCTTACCTTTGTTGCTACGCAGCGCAATGGTCTCGTCATCATGTTACAATTGAGCTTCCACGCTCCCATGAGTTTCAGCAATCCATGATTGGATTTGCCCAGTATTTCTCCCGCGCAGTTATCTTGTAGATGCAGTCCAGATCATTGTCGCTATCGTAGTCATGCACTGGCTCTGTGTAGCGCAATCCTTCTGTAGGGTCTAAAGGTACCACTACGCGCAGAGACTTTTTCTCAAAAATCATTTTGTGCTTCTTCAAATTTATAACTCCATTCATGTCAGTGGCCCAATCTATTCCTAATAGAGCGAGGTAGGGATTGCTATCATCAACAATCTTAATCACTTCGAAATCTACTAGCATGCTTTCTCCTTTGATATCTACAGTGATTCCCTACAATCTCCCAATAGGTAGGGTCTTTTTTTGATTCACCATTCACAGTTCGATAGGAGACCATTGCAGCGCAGGCCTACCTATGCGCTCCCATGCCTGCTTAGCAGAACGTTCATGTCCGATCCTAGATCCAGAATCACTTGGTCCATCTCATATTCTCCAATCTACGCGATCAATCTCATCTCCCATCCTGTTCATGTCGTGTGCTTCCCAAGCTTCTGTATTATGCCCGGTTCTCCTAGCACGGTCCTAGCACATCTAGTTATGAGTTCTTGCAACCCCTTTACAATATTGTTGTCACGCAGTAGCTTTATGCATGTCCCCAAGAACATAGTGAGCATCGATGGGTCCACTTCCAGCTCTAGTCTGTCTTTACTTCCTGAAGTGGAGGCATCAGTGAAGCTCCTCTTATCTTCCATGAAGGTCTCCTTAGCACGATCCAAATCAAATTTTGGTTCCTTCATTGGAGCCTTACGAACCCAGGTACTTTCTTCAGGTTGTTTTCCTTTGTCATCCCTTGTCGTAATTCCACTCCAGAGCATGATATTTACATTAGGGTCTTCCTCGCGTGGCTTAGACCTCATCATTTGTAGGTTCTACGTTGTGGGAGGTTGGAGTGCTCCTTTATCGCACAACCTTACTATCAGTGTGGGAAAATCCTCCGTCTCATGATCAAACAACATACAATACAAGAATGATGGTCACGTTGGATTCATAAAATCGTGGGTATAATGCCCTAGACCACTGCAATTGTAACATATCAGCTATTCGCGACCTCTTCTTGGTCCCCCTCCACTTGGCCTTATCTGTGCCCCTAAAATCCAATCCACGCCATTCATATGTTTTGATTGAGGAGTCGTGTTTTGGCCTGAACTCTATAGGTAGGAGTTAGATCCATCATCAGCTCATAGCTTCTATAAGTGTGCTCATCATGTCCCACTGACCTACAAAAATTACAAAACAATTTTTGTGAATTCTGCGTATACTTCTGTAATAGATGGGAGTTATCTATAAACTGCTTTCCTCCTATCTGAAAAATCATGCACCATAGTGCAGGCATCGCGCTCGGTCCTACTTGTGCCTCCAGTCTTAATGGCATTGACCCTCCTCCCGCAAGGTAATTCACGAACATCGGGCAGTGGTCCTTGTTGTGCCCTTGGCCCTCACATTTTATGCACCATACCTCATCGCACATCTCTGGGCGGGTTGTCCTATCTTGTTTCAAACTCTGCATCTCAAGGCACAAGTTTTTCAACTGTGCATGAATCTGTTGAACTCCCAAGTTGGGATCTTGTATCGGGGTCTCGTGCAATCTCATCGCGACCTCCAAGGCCTCGGCCTAAGTGGTTAGCCTCTGTTGTGATAGTGCATTCCATAGATGCGACATTAACGATGCTACAAACCATTTGCGGTGTTTTCCATCTGTTAATTTAATGTTAACTTCGCGAATTGTGCACTTCAGTCTTTTATCCAACTCCCAAGGGGTCTCACCTGGTAGCATTTTGATTACCTTAAACCCAATGATCGACTGTGCCTCTGACTTTGGCTTGTTAAATTCTTTGTTTAGCACAACTTGGATATCCACAATCCCTGCATTCGGATTGTCATTGGAATGCTTAATGTACTAGGTCAGCGTGCAATCCTGCAGAGTGCTGACCAATGTTTCCTTCTTTATATTGTCATCCATGAATCCCTGTGCTTCCCATACAGCTTTTATCACGAACCAAAACTAGTCCAGATCTTCATTCCCTACTCCCTTGAACACCGGTAGCTTTATCGCGCTTGCCATACTTCTTTGCAGTGGTGGCGGAGGTGGTATGGACGAAGACAAGTGTGAAGACGGTGAAACTAGTGGTGGTGTGGGTGGGTGTGGTATGCACAAAATTCTTTGCCTTATCAAATTGATCGCACTTCTTGGTGAGACATTCACGAGCTCTTCTTTGCCCCCTCATGGAGGTGAAATCAAGGGGTTGTTTCTAGTTTTATGCTATCTTCATTTCTGTAGATTCTCCCACTTCGCATAGTCCCAAACATCAATTTATTCGCATAACCCGTTTTTCACACAGTAGCATTTTAATCCAAGTGTTCAAAGATTTAACGTTCTTTCCTCACGGTCCTTTGAGGAATCATTGTTCTGCCTCGCTATAAGTGACTGAAGTATCTACCACGAATTCAGTGATGAATCCTCTTATGATTCAATCGAGCTAGCGATCGACAATGCGCACGATATTAGCTTATGATGTTTCCAGTCTACGCACCAATTCTGGAGTCCACACAATAGGTCTGTCGAGTTTACACCTTCCTTGGCTATCTGCTAGCTTCGCTATCCACTCGTATAACTCAGTGGGGAAGGATGCAAAGAAAATTTCGTGGATCTCCATATATAAGTAGCATTCTAACCACTCTTCCTTTGATAGTCGTGGATTCCTATTTTCCTACGCCGTGAACTCATGAATCTTCATGTCCAACCAATCTTCAATTCCTTTCTTTGCTGAATTCTAGTGATACAACATCAGACATCTCTATGCAGATCCTGGTCCTGGCAATGGAAGCATTTGTTCGCTTATTCGGGCCTAACCCAGGTTTGGAGTTAATTAGCCAAACAAATCCTTATACTACTAGCCCTTTTGGAAATACTCTGAGTGCGGACTGATGTCCCACCTGAAGTAGTATGGGAGGGTGCTGGAACCAGATTTCTACACCCTTGAAACGTCTGAGAGGTTCGACTGGTCACACTGTGTGTCCCTACGTGCAGGTAAATTCGCACACTTCCCTGTTCCTCACGCCCTGATACACTGCCTTCGTGCAGCCCTAACCAGGGGTTGTGAAGCTTCCACACTGCTAGAGCAATGCTCTGCACTATTACCTAAGATCTTACTTATCTTCCTATACCAGTTAATTACCTTCGCGTACTTGGATATCTTACATTATATTTATTTATACAAAGCATTCATATGAGTTCGCGCAATAAATAAACAATATACATGCAAATTATACCCAATCATACATTAAAATAGGAAAAGATACATAGAAATATGGTAAACTTCTCTTTATTGATTCTTCCAATGATTACAGACTCAACCTGCCCTATGCACTCAGCTGCAGGGGTCCGCGCACTCAGCTACAGACTACTAGGCCTCTACGCACTCAGTTGCAGAGCCTTCGCCTATTCTATGACCCAAAGACACACTTTACACTTCGATTCAATCACTTAGAATTATCATGCTCTTATGCTATACTCTCTTCTATACTTAGAGCCTCGCTCTATTTATACAACCCCATGGTTCGTGGACCATGGGTAGGTATATTAAGCTGACATTGCTTTACAAAAATGAGGGCAGACAACCCTGTGACTCTATTATGATTTCGCGCTCCGCACCCACAATTCGTGGAGCTTTTACAAAAGGATTTGGTCAAAACTTGGGCTTTAAGCCCCAAAACATGCCTTGGGGGGATTCCATGCCTAACACTAGTACCTAAAGATGTAGGTAATATTAGTTTTCTTATGGGAATTACAAGTTATTACAGAAGATTTATAGAAGGATTTTCTAAATTAGCATACTGAATCACCTCTTTACAAAAGAAGGGGGCACTGTTTCAATGGAGTCAAAAGTGTCAGAATAGCTTTGAAAAATTAAGTTGGTTATTAACTACTGCTCCAATCCTAAAACTAGCTAACCCCAATAAAGATTTTGTACTATTCATGGATGCTTGTAAGAGGGTCATGTAATTAGCTATAAATATCATAAATTAAAATACCATGAGAGGAATTATGCCACACATGCTTTAGAATTGGCATCTATCATTCATGTTCTAAAAATGTGGAGGCCTTATCTTATAGGAAGGAAATTTTAGCTAAAAATTGATAATGTCAGTCTCAAATTACATATTTGACCAACCAAATCTGAATGTTAGGCAAGCAAGATTGTTGGAATTCCTTCATGAATATGATTTTGAAATCTTACACATTAAGGGAAAAGAGAACAAAATTGTTGATGCTTTGAGAAGAAAATTAAATCATATTTTTTCCATTTTTGTAAGCAGTTGACAAACAAGTATGATAGAAAATATCAAATTGACTATAGATTTTGATCAAGAATACATGAAAATTAAAGAAAAAATTCAGAAATATGATTTACTAGATGAAGAAGAAAGTAATTTTCAGTGAACAACCAATATTTAGTAATGTACAGAGATAGAATTTATTTGCCAAATGTTCCAAAAATTAAAATATTTGTCTTATATGAATTGCACAAGAAACCGACAGTTGGGCATCCTAGTTATCAAAAATTAATAATTGTGTTGAGGAAATATTTTTTTATTCGCCTAACATGAAAACATAAATAGTTGAATACGTAGCTAAATTCTTGAAATGTCAACAAGTGAAGGCTTCCCATCAACATCCAGCTGGGTTGTTACAACCCTTACCCATTCAAGAATGGAAATGGGGGATAATATCAACGAAATTCATCACTAGTTTACCAAAAACTAGCAGGAAACATGATTCTGTTATGGTATTAGTAGATAAACCAAGTAAAGCAACACATTTTATTCTAGTAAAATCTACCTTCAAGGCTATTAGCATAGCTGAAATATTTATGAAGGACATTTTTAGATTCCATGGTGTGCCCAAAATTGTAATTTCAAATAGTGATGCAAAGTTCACTTCTAAATTTTGGAAGTGATTATTTGAAGGCATGGGAACGAAGTTAAATTTTAGCAAAACCTATCATGCTCAAACTGATGGTCAAAAAGAAAGGATCAATCAGGTATTAGAAGATGCTAAGAATATACGTTATGCATAGGCCTACCAAGTGGGAAGACTATCTCCACTTAGTTGAGTTTGCCTATAATAATGGATATCAAACTTCTTTGAAAATTATTCATTTTGAGGTATTGTATGGAAGATGGTGAAAAGTACCTCTAATTTAGGACTATCTTGAAGATCGGTTAGCATTGGGACCAGATATGTTGAAGGAAATAGAAGAAGTGGTCAAACATGTTAAGAAAAAATTGAAAACAACTCTGGATCGACAAAAGAGTTATGAAGACTTGAAAAGAGTTCAAAGGGAATTCAATATTGGTGACCATGCATACTTAGAAGTGAAACCAAAGAAAAATACACTTAGACTTGGTAATTGTGCCAAGCTATCGTCAAGATATTATGGTCCTTTTGAAGTGTTAGTGAGGATTGGACCGATTTCCTATCATCTTGCACTTCCAACAAATATAAAAATTTATAATGTATTTCATGTATCCTTGTTAAAGAAATATGTACATGACTCAACTCATAAAATTGATTGGAATGTTGTACAGGTAGAACCAGAGGGAGACTTCCTAGTATAACCTTTATGTATTCTAGACCGGAGGGTAGTTACACACCAGAATAGAGACATAGTTCAAGTGAAAGTTTAGTGGAAGCATTTTAGCCTAGATCAGGCAACTTGTGAGTTGGAGAATGCTTTTAAAGAAGCTTATCCATCTCTATTTAGAAATATGGAATGGATTCTAGAGTTTATGAGCAGACGTTGGGACAATGTCAAACTCAAGTAGGGAGGATGTGATATCCCCTAACTTGGAGTTTATATTGTAAATTTGTATTTATGGTTAAGTGTGGTGGTGCTCTAACTTTAAATAGTTTTTGAAATATTTTATCAATGTGACAAAACTAATTAAAAATTTAATGTAAATTTCTAATTATTATTATGTTGTTAATTAAAACAAAGAGTCTGGAAATTAGTATAGAAGATACATCTATCTAAAAGAGATAAAGGCTGCAAGTTAATGTTGGTTATTAATTTCCCAATCATTAAGTCTTAGTCATCTAATCAAATTGATTGAATTAATTATGATTATGGATATGATTGATCCATAACTTCCCTAAAATATAGGATTTTGTCTTTGAAAGTGAGAAGTAGAGCTCATGAATGAGCTAGTAACTACATGCCACCTCTTGGGCTAGGTGAAGGTAGTCACCAAATACCAAATGATTGGTAATGGGTAATTGAATTCGTCTTCTTGATGAGAAAACGTAAGCAACGTTGAAGTATGGAAGGACAAGAAAAGGACAAAGAAAGAAAATAAGAAACTTGCAAACCAGATCTTGGGGGGGTACTTTAAAAAGAAAAGTATCAAAGGTTGGGTGGAGCTAGTGAACTCCTATATTAGTTTCCAAAATCTCAGAATCTTCAAATTGGTACACTGAACCTTTCTTATGTGAAATTTTTAAAAAAGTGAAATAGTATGATGTTTGGCTTTTATAAAATTATACAACTACATATGCACACAAGCTTACTTCAAATGTTTTTCACAAAAGGTTCAGGTAGAAAGATTAGAAAACAATGACTCTTTGAAATGTATATAGATTAACATTTATATGCAAAAATGAGAAAGAAATGTTATTGTATAGGTTTTATTTTAAATAACATTGTAGTTACACTTCTCGTTTGCATTATAGAAGTGTTGACTTATGTTGGATAAAGCTACCACACTATAGAATTTAAGAATTAATAAGTACTTATTACATCATTATTTCATAAACAACTCTATAGGAACTACATTAATTGAACTTGAAAAGGTTGTTAATTCTTAGGAAAAACAAATTAGAGTTTACAGGATTCGAACATCAGAAATTTTTAATTCTGAAAAGAGGAACTTAAATAACAGGATATATATATATCTATATATATAAATATATATATATATATATATATAGAGAGAGAGAGAGAGAGAGGAGCTGTTATGAAT
Source organism: Pinus taeda (assembly GCA_000404065.3). Classification (NCBI taxonomy): domain Eukaryota; kingdom Viridiplantae; phylum Streptophyta; class Pinopsida; order Pinales; family Pinaceae; genus Pinus; species Pinus taeda. The sequence goes on from APFE030862120.1 coordinate 128,402, forward strand.
TTCGTAGTTTTTCTTTTACTCTATATAATATAATATATATATAATATATATATAATATATATAATAATATAATTATTATATATAGATATATATAAGATTTATATATATATATTATATATTTATTATATATATATATATATATATATATATATAGATAAGAAGAGAAAGAAAACTAAAAGATTCATTAACATCTCTCAGTTACTTCTAGTAAAATTGAAAGGGAATTAGATTGTACACAATTGTTCAATTATAGACAGAAGATTTTAATGAAGATGTATTCACATAGTTGAAAAAAAACATGTATAAAAATATCATAAACATAAATATGTATTCATTTAAGCAATATATCAAATATTATAGACATGAGATGTTATTGTAAAGATTACAGTTATGGTCAAGAATAATCATAAGGACAGTAAACCAAAACTTAACCACATCTCAGGTGTGGGATTAAAAAATTCTAACCATTCAATACAACAATGGTTTAAAGCCTTTTAAATACATAATTCCAAAACAAGGAATGTATCTGGAGAAACAACTAAACAAGTGAACATTATCAACTGAACATCATGACCTCTTGATGCAGGAGCATCCAGACTTAGCCAGTAATGTGATAATATGTTCACATATAGTGGCTAACAAGAGATGAATTTCATTGAACTGAGTGATCAAAATCAATTCTTAGTAGAGAGGGTTGGATCTCTCGAAAATTATCTTTACTCCAATTATTGTAATAATTAGTATATTGTATTATTTTTAGAATAGGAGATAAGTTGTTAGTATAGGTGTGTATCAAAGCTTGAGAACAGGGATTTAATGATTAAGTTGATAAAAATAGAGATTAACTTGTTAATGCAGTTAGGATATGATTTGGTTCATAAAAAAGGAAATAATGTAATGACAAAGGGATTTTTAGAGATTGGGAATAGAGTAAGTAAGTGAGAGGTGTGTGAGAGATAAGGTTGGAGAGGGAACAGAGGTCAGACAAACTTTTGTAATCGAGCCAAGAGGGAAAGACTGGAAATTCTATTTTATTGAATAAATGATTAAGTGTGGTGTTGTGTGTTAATCGTGGTGCAGAAATTCATTTATATCTATGTTTTGGTGTTTTGGACCCTAATCAGGCATTTTTCTTTGTTTATACATTTCATTGATAATCACAGTCGATTAGTATTAAGGGTTAATATTAAGCTTAAGCGCTAAACCTTTCCTTAAATGTCTTTCTTAAAAGTATGAATTAAGCACGTGGGTAATATACGGAAAGTGGTAAGCAGTATCTCGCATGCCTTAAAAGTGGTAAACAGTATTTCTAAAATTCACACAACTACCCTAAGTGGGTGACACGTAGCACGAGAAAACCAGAAATTTCATGCGCTCTCAACTTGATATCATTCATGCAAGATTGTGCAATATCCGTTGGATCTGAAGGAGTGAAATCGACGACATGGATTGAAGCGCCTAACAAAAGGAAAAGTCAAAGAAGGACCTGTTACCAAGCATCTCCGAGCTACAACCTAGGAGAGTTTCTTGGAGTGATAACATCTTCAATATTATTCTCTAAACTATTGGAAGAAATGATGGTTTGGATCAATTTAGATAAACATTTTAGCTCTGTTTTCACTCAAGGCATGCATGAGCGCTCTCACCAATACAAGGATTTAGACCAATAATGCTCAATAATTTATAAATTCAATGGATAGACGGAGAATACTGACTATACAAGCAGATTTCATACATAAACATAAATGAATGGCTAGCTACAGGGAGCAAAAGAGAACACTGACTATACTAGCAGATGCATATATGACCACATATGGATGGCTAGTTACAAGCAGTAAAGAAGCTTACAAATCTAATTTATCAAAGCAGAGATAAGATGACAGTTATCTAGCCTTACACAAACAAAACATGAACAAACTATTCATGTGCAAGCATAGAACAGCAAAGAGAATGGACCTTGAACATATAATGGAAAAAGAAGATTATATTGCTAGAATGAAGATGAGAAGCTTGAAGAAACAGAGGAGGAATAATCTCCATAAGTTGAACCTATATTACATTTTACTTTTAGCTATTTATAGCCTATTTACAATGCTCCTGAGCTCTAAGAGGCTCGGAATCTCAATCTTGTCTGATCTGTCCCTTAACTGTTTGATTCCCTCTATGGGTAAGCGTGGCTCAGAGGTTTTCTCATTCTAACAGCAGAGTAACTGCATTCAGATATTTTGGCTGCACTGGCAGAATTGTTGGTGCTCCATGATTAGTTGTTGATGTGGCTGTGTTGCACTGTCTATTCTCGGCCTCTATGTTAGTTTGGGGAGGATCTGCGCATGCTGTGGCTATTTCTATTCCCCTTCTGGCCTTTGTCCCTATCTCCCGGCCTCTGCTAGATAATGGAAAGGGCCTTCGGGCCTGTGTAATCCCTTAAACATTTATAAATGACTATTTTTCTGTTATATACAGAAAACACTGCATATGGAAAAAAACTCGCCTTCTCTGTGTATTTTGGACTTCAAAAGTCCTCAAAAATAGTTTATTAATCTCTCAAGTCTGCCATTGGGGTTATCGCAAGTTACATTCAACCCACTCCCTTTGTATTTCATTAAACCACGAAAATACATAAAAACTGTGAAAAAACATTGAAAATGGGCCTTCGGTGGACTTCAAATTTTATGTATTTCACTTCCTAGACCCTTTCGGGTTTGGGCTTCATTGCAATCAGCACTACCCTATTTCCCATTAAATTTTATTATATAATGAAATGCATTAAAATTAATTGAAAAATGGCTTTGGTGTGACCTTGAAAGATTATAAATTTTGGTTGCGAAACCTATCGGGTCCGCAAAATCGGGTTGCACACACACACACACACAGATATATATGCAAAGGCCCTGTCCCATTGTTTCCACCGATAGTGATTCGCCAATGCGATGTGGGTCGTCGATCTGCGGGCGTGATCGACTATCCATTTTGAATCGGCAATCACAATCACTCATTCCACACAACGTGCACCGATAACGCCGACTCTCCTCCGCTTATTGCGACCCGTTGATTCGATCATCGGTGATCACTGATCGGCAGTGTCTAGTGTCGATTGCCACTGCCCAAAGTCCTTTCTGCTTGCTGATTTGTGATTTTCCACTTAGATTTGGGTCGTTGATCGGCCAGATCTAACGGCGGCTATACATTCTTGCACTTTAAGCCTGCACTAATGGATTTTCATGGTTTTTGAAGTGTTTTAGCCTCTCGATAGTGAATTTTTTCCTTCCAAGGGCCCTCCTCCTTCGCTTGTTTCGATCTTTGGATGATATTAAGCACTTTTTTTGAATACTTAGGGAGTGCTTTGGAACATATTTGGATCCATTTACATGAATTTAAGCAAAATTTGGAGACTTTGGGAGTATTTTGGATCCATTTTTGGGCCAAATTCCAACAAAGCTAACACTGGCTCCTTCTGGGGATGAAAGCCTCCCTGTGAGGTTTCAAGAACTACATAACATGCCTTCCTGTAATAAACAAGATCAAATCTTCCTCCTAGTGTTGCATTGGGCATGGAATCTATTTAGCATGAAATAAAATCTTGAAAACAACATATTTACAATACCAAGGCTTAAAAGCCTTAACTGAAATAAAGTTCGAAGAATAACCCATTGGTTGGGTTGTCAAAAACATATACTCCTTCCTTTAATACATTCCTTTTAAGAAAACAACCACCAAACTGAAAATTGACGCTTTTACCTTTCTATCAAAGGTTTCTTTCTCTTGGTTAATGTGCATATTAGCCAATTCATCAAACACTTGCAAAATCTTATTGATTTGATCATCTACTTCAAAAAAATTCTAGCATTTGACATTATCAAGCAAAGATGGTCTATATTTCACCTCATCTCTATATGCTTTTAGCCTTGGATGTTTTGCTTGGAAGGTTTTGTGCACCTGCTGAATAATAAGGTTTGCTTTATATTTTTTCGTGTCATTTGTGACCTAAAAAGTTAATATAAAAGATAAATCAATTTCTTCCTCTGTGGTGGACACAAGGACTTCACCTATTCCTACAGCTTCCTTAGAGCAATCCCCATCAAAGAACATGTCCCAAATATGTGGGCCTTCTTCCTTTGTGATCTGGCAAACTGGTTTTTTAAGTTGCATAGAGGCCAACTGATAAGGCTTGGTAATGTCAAGACTGAGCTTATCCATGACATCCTTGAGCATTGGATTATGGCTAGCTCCAGTGTCTAGAAGGAAATTATGAAGGATTTTATCATGAATACTCACAAAGGCATAGAATGATGGGGAGTTGTCTTCACAATTTTCAATCATTGGGCTAAGAATAATAGTTGGTTGGTCATCTTGTAGATTTACATAGTTAGTGGAAGCTTGGATGGTTTTAGGCTCAAGAGCCTCAAGGATAGATTTCTTGAAGAACTCATTCTTCACTGGTTCAATCAGAGGCACAGGTATTCTTGGCTTCTAGATTTCTGATTGAAAACTGAAAGAAGAAGGGGACTTGTCAAGGCATCTTACCTCTATGGCTGGAGCTTTGAGGATGATAGGATCAACTGTTGGTTGCTTCTGCTTATTAGCTCGTTGTTCTACAGGGACAACATCTTTATGAGCAGGAGTTTCCTTGATATTATTCATGTTTGATTTTATATTACGTTTGTGTTGATCTTCAATTTGTAGAATAGCTTCACCATCCCATTCTTTGCTGATCTGGTCTTTAAATAATGACTTCTCATAGGAAAATTTGGTTAAAAAGGTGGTGTTTCCTTTGTCTTCCATACAATGGATCTCATCATCTTCCTCAAACTGCTCTTCTTCCATGATTGCATTTTGAAAAGGGGTCTTCACCCTTTGGTCTTCATTAGCCTTTTTATTTCTTTGCAAAATATGCAAATGCTCATTTTCTCTTCTATATGGATTTGGATTTGGAGGAGCAAAGGTATTAGGAACCCTTCCTTTCCCAGAATGTTGCTCAACCTTTAATTTTGAAACTTCAGAGGCTAATGAATCTATCATCTTGGCCATTTTATCGATCTTGGGACATGAAGATGATGAAGGCTCGCCCCTCTGTCTTCTTCTATCAACATTACCTTTAAGCTTTTCTGCAGCCATGATGTTTGATTCTACTTCTAGGGTTGCATCTTGCATATTAGCCAACGAAGCACATCGCCTTTCCCTCAATAGTAAACAGAAGTCAGAATCAAAGGCACTGACATAGATAAGTCTAGCAAAGGTAGTGGTGGGTTTTACTTAAGCTGGTATCTTGTCGTACATGTGGTTAAATCTCTTATTGAAATCAGACGACAACTTACCATTTTCCCTTTGTAAGTTCCCAAACTCAGTGTGGTAGTAAAGGAGATCCTTCTTATCCCACTAATGTTTTAGGAATGCATCATCTAAGGCCTCAATATCTACTATAGATGTTGGGGTCAGTTCCCTGAACCATTTTCTGGCCTCTCCATCTAGGCTTTGGACAAATACCCTCATCCAGACATCATCTTCACTAATGTCCAGGTTATCAACATAGCTATAGAATGACTCAAGGTGTTCTTCAACTGAAACACCTTCAGTCCCAGTGAACTTAGGCATATTCTTATGATACTCTCCAGTAGGTATAACATTCAAAGGAGTGGGCATTATTAGAGGTCCATACCTAGCAGCTATGATTCTTTCCATTTTGGTAAGTGCTTATGGACCTACCATAGCTTTGGTGGCTAAAAGAGTACTGGAAATCTGAATGATAGAGGGTTGAGGAGTGACTGATAAGACTAAAAGGAGTATGATAGATAGGAGCTGATGTTTCCTTTAGGCATACAACAAAAGGAAAACCTAAAGAATAAGGAGCTTTATGAATCTCTAAGAGTTTTTATTCGTTGTTAGCATTAGAAGCTATACTCTCAACATGTATTTGTTCTATTACAAGCCTTTCTTGAAGAGATATATGAGATTTTTTAGGTTTACCTAAACCTGATGCTCCTTTCTGCAATATCTTTCTCTCTTTGATGATCTTTTTAGGGTTAGGTACTGGGTCAACTTGTGACTTCTGAGGATTTCTCCGAGTATGCCTCAGAAATTGAGCCAGAACTATGAAGTGGAGTTACCAAGAGTTTTGGCCTCCATTAGAGTCACTAGATAGATGATTACAACCAAAAATGTGCCCAGACTTTGTCTATCATCAAAGTTGGATCTATGTCGTTTCCCAGGGAAGCTGAGCTTCAGTTTCCTCTCCCCGGCAACGGTGCAAATTATGTTATCACTCCAGGAAACTCTCCTAGGTTGTAGCTTGGAGATGCTTGGTAACATATAATCTTCAATATTGTTCTCTGAACTATTGGAATAAATGATGGCTTAGATCAAGTTAGATAACCATTTCAGCTTTGTTTTCACTCAAGGCATGCATGAACTCTCTCACCAATACAAGGCTTTAGACCACTAATGCTCAATAATTTATAAATTGAATGGATAGATGAAGAACACTGACTATACTAGCAGATTGCATACATAAACATAAATGAATGGCTAGCTACAAGCAGCAAAAGAGAATATTGACTGTACTGGCAGATGCGTATATGACCACATATGGATGGCTAGCTACAGGCAGCAAAGAAGCTTGCAAATATAATTTATCAAAGCATAGATAAGGTGATAGTTATCTGGCCTTAAACACAAAGAAAAAATGAACAAATTGTTCTTGTGCAAGCATAGAACAACAAAGAGAATGGACCTTGAACATATAATGGCAAAAGAAGCTTATATTGCTAGAATGAAGATGATAAGCTTGAAGGAACAGAGAGGAATAATCTCCAGAAGTTGAACATGTATTACATTTTACTTTCAGCTATTTATAGCCCATTTACAATGCTCCTAAGCTCTAAGAGGCTCGGAGTCTTAATCTTGTCTGATCTGTCCCTTAACTACTTGATTCCCTCTATGGGAAAACGTGGCTCAGAAGTTTTCTCCTTCTGACAACAAAGTAACTGCATTTAGATATTTTGGCTGCGCTGGCAGCAATGTTGATGCTCCATGATTAGTTGTTTTTGTGGTTGTGTTTCTTTTCTATTCTCAGCCTCTATGTCAATTTGGGGAGGAGTTGCATGTGCTGTGGCTATTTCTATTCCCATTATGGCCTCTGTCCCTATCTCCTGGCCTCTGCTAGATAATGGAAAGGACCTTCGGGCCTGTGTAATCCCTTAAACATTTATAAATGACTTTTTTCTGTTATATACAGAAAACATTGCATATGGAAAAAAACCCACCTTCTCTATGTATTTTTTACTTCAAAAGTCCTCAAAAATAGTTTATTAATCTCTCGGGTCCACTATTTGGGTTATCGCAAGTCGCATTCGACCCACTCCCTTTATATTTTGTTAAACCATGAAAATACATAAAAACTGTGAAAAAGCATTGAAAATGGGCCTTCCGCGGACTTCAAATTTTATGTATTTCACTTCCCAGACCCTTTCGAGTCCAAGCTTCATCACAATCAATGCTACCCTATTTCCTATTGTATTTCATTATATAACGAAATACATTAAAATTCATTGAAAAATGGCTTTGGCGCGAACTTCAAATATTATACATTTTGGTTCCGAAACCCATCGGGTCTACAAAATCAGGTGGCGCGCATGCACACACACACACACACACACACATATATGCAAAGGCTCAACCCCATTGTTTCCACCGATAGCAATCTGCCGATGCGATGTGGGTTGTCAATATACACGTGCAATTGATAGTCCACGTTGAATCGGCTATTGCAATCACTCATTCCACACAACCAACGTCGATAACGCCGACTCGCCTACGTCAATTGTGACCTGCCAATCCGATCATCGGTGATCGCTGATTGGCGGTGTCCAACGCCGATTACCACTGCCAGAAGTCCTTTCTATTTTCTGATTTGTAATTTTCCACTTAGATCTGGGCCATTGATCAAACAGATCTAACGGATGTTGTACATTCTTGAGCTTTAAGCATGTGCTAATGGATTTTCATGGTTTTTGAAGTGTTTTAGCCTCCTGATAGTGCATTTTTTCCCTTCCAAGGGCCCTCCTCCTTCGCTTCTTTCAATATTTGGATGATCTTAAGCACTTTTGAAGACTTAGGGAGTGCTTTGGAGCATATTTGGATCCATTTACATGAATTTAAGCAAACTTTGGAGACTTTGGGAATGTTTTGGATCCATTTTTGGGCCAAACACCACAAAGCTAATAGGACTGACAGTGATTGGTCAGGAAGGTGGGACCCTCAGGAGGAAATACATGTATAGAATCTGATTAAAGCACATCTGATTGGTTCTAAAGTTAACCAGTAGTCTAATTCCAAACTACCACCCCATTTTCATCAACCTCCTACATCATTTTGGTATCAGAGCAAGGATTAAGTTTTGCTACAGTAAACATGCCACCGAGGAGAGGAGCTGGCATAAGTCGAGGAAGACCTGTAGCGAATGCAGTTCTGCTAGATGAGATCTGAAATTTTCATACAAGGATGGAGACAATGAGACTGCTTAGAGAAGAGCACCTGATGAAGGAGATGTCAGTGCCACAGAAGAATCTTCTGAGAAGAAGAAGAGGATGAAAGTGAAGCTGCGAAAGTTCTCAAGATATTGGCCAAAGCAAGTGGAAGACCAAAGGTGGAAATACCTTTGTATGATGGAAATCTCAATGTATAAGAATTGATATACTGGATCAGTTCATTAGACAAGTATTTTGACTATGAGGATGTTGATGATAAAAAGAAGGTGAAATTTGCAGTTACCAGATTGAAGGGTCATGCAGCTATTTGGTGGGACGAATTACAAACATTCAGAGGGAGAAAGGGAAAGCCCAATATCAAACAATGGGATAAAATGATAAGTATATTGTAAGACAAATTTATGCCAAAAGATTATCAGTTCAATATTTTCAGACAGTTGTAAAATTTGAGGCAAAAAGGAATGACTATCAAAGAATACATAGAATATTTTTATAAGCTGAGCATTAGAGTAGGACATGCAGAGGATGATGTAGAAAAGGTAGCCAGATACATAAATGGGTTGAGATATGACATACAGGATGAAATCATCTTGCTGAGTCTGAAGACAATTTAAGATGCCTATCAAGCATCTTTGAAGGCAGAAGAGAATATGTTGAGGAAGCAAAATCAGAGGAATAGATGAAAAAGTTCAATAAGAGGTAGAGGAACTACCAGATCAAGATTTCAGCACCCTCAGGGTGAAGCAGGAGGTTAAAGTAGTAGACCAACACAGAGAGGAGAATTTAGTAGAGGAAGATTTGCACCCATAGGAAGAGTTTGAGGAAGATAAATTTGGTGTTACACATGTAGAGAATGGGGACATGGATCATGGGACTGTCCTCATAATAAAGTAACAAAACAGAGGAATGTGAATGTGAATGTGGCTGAGGCGAGGGAAGAAAAACCTCAAATTGCAAACAAGGAAGAATCACCTAAAGTAGGAGAATCCTTGTTATTGAAAAGGTTATTGTTTAAGGCAGAGAAAGAGACCAGAGAACCAGCTCAGAGAAAGGGTTTATTCAGAACTACATGCAAGTGTTGGCATTATGACACAGGTTTGGCACTATGACACAGGTGTTGTCCTTGATGGCAACTCACTTAGATGACAGATCACAGTTCAGGATCTCAGAATGAAGGAAAAGAGATATATGCAGGTTCTCCTTAACCTAGCCGCGTATACACGCGGGTTAGAAGTCCAGAAGGTGTGTATGCGTATACACACACTTTCATGTAAGGAAAAGCATGTACATGTTGGAAAACCTGGTTTTGGTCTGTGGTGTTTGGTCCTTGGTATTTTGACCCATGGTATTGATCCAAGGTGTCTTGACCGAAGTGTTGACCCCAGGTATTTGGTCCAAGGTATTGCTTCTAAGTGGTTTTGGACCATGGTATTGAGTAAGGCCTAAGACTATAAAAGGAGGAGGCGATCATTAGGAAACGGCACTCAAGTATTGAATATCTAATTAAGAGCAAGATCTAGAATACTGGTGATTGGGTTATGGTGCATAGCTGGATCTGAATCAAGGAGGAACCTGAGTTCTAGAAGAAGGATAAGTTCTATTAATGGGTCAAGATCTTAAGGCTTGAAGAGAAGTATCTTTGTGTGATTTTGATCTTTTATATTTGGCGCATGTCTTGATCTGTAAATCTGATGATCTGGGTATAACTGATGTTTGAATAGTTGAAAAGGGTAAATTATCCTTTATAGATCTGTACGCAGGTTCAGTATAGCAAAGGTGTGTATACACGCTAGTTCGGTAATTCACAACAACGTATACGTAGGTTTGCCTTCATATAGCAACGTATGCACGTAGGTTCTACATATTGAAGTAGTGTATGTCTCATAAAATATGTTTTAGCTACTTTTGTTTACTATTGCAGTTTTCTGGGTTCAGGTTGGGTTTTGGTACTATTACTGTATTCTGGTTACAATATTCAGAGAAGCGAGTGTTCGAATTAGTTTTGGTTAGTGCATGGGAGATTGATTGATGCAGATATATTTTGATGTTTGATTGATATTGATGGATCCAATCTGAAAATTTATGAAACGTGGTCCCTGGAAGAAAATAGAAGGTTGTGGCCTTCTGTAGGTCAACGCCTACGTACTAGTACATCTGCTAGTACAAGATCTAGGGGGTTGTAGCTCCCTTCCAGGAGAAGATGGAGAACAGGAGAAGGTTGTAGCCTTCTACAAGTAGAAGCCTACGTACTGGTATAAGACTGCACCAGTACAGAAATATTGTAAAAAGAAGTTTCTTATTAAAAGAAGATAGAGAAGAATTGCAACAGGTAGTTTTCACCCACATTGGGTTTCCACCTTATATCTTGTGTTCTTGTGTGTGATTGTCTACTCTATTTTTTTTACTATACCTATTTCTACTTATATGGTTATGATACACAGATTAAATATCAACTGACTAAATTATAAGTTTACAAGGTGTATGCTAGTTTCTCTAAACATAGTTGCGTATATACACAAGTTTCATTAACCAAAGTAGCGTATATAAATCTGTTCATGGAAATGAAATATTATTAAATTGATAATACTTATTCACCCCCCTTCTTAGTATTATTTCCAACAATTGGAATCAGAGCAGGTCCTTCAAAAGAAGCTTGATTGCTTGAAGGAAGATCTATCATCATGAGAAACTACAAAAAAGAGGCATCCATCAGGCCACCATTTTTTGATGGGAGCAACTTTGTCTATTGGAAGGTTAGAACCACAGCCTATCTTCAATCTCTTGGAACAAAAGTTTGGGATATCGTGGAAGGAGGATACACATTTCCAACAGCACTCCTACGGATATGGCAGGTAAAAAGCAGTATGAAACAAATGCAAAGGCTGTCAATACTCTATTGGGGAGTCTATCACAATCAGAATTCGTCAAGGTTATGCAACTCAAAACCGCCAAAGAAATATGGGACAAGATCATTCTAGGCTATGAAGGAGACGATCAGGTAAAACATGCAAAACTACAATCTCTCATAATTCAATATGAAACTCTCAGAAGGCACAATGATGAAAGTGTAGCTAATTATTTCCTACGTATAGATGAGATTGTTAATCGCATGAAATACTTGGGTGAAGAAATAAAAGAAGTTACTTTAGTTGAAAAGGTTCTAAGATCCTTGTCTTCTAAGTTTGAATCAAAAGTTTCTGCCATAGAATAAAAGCAGAATCTTCAGAGTATTACTATGTCACAACTACACGGAATCCTAAATGCTTTCGAAATGAGAAAAGGGGGTCCATCAAATATGAGAGAAGCCACATTCAGAGCTTCAAGAAAATGAGAACTCAGTGAGTCAGGACATACGTCAGAAGGAGAGGAAGAATCAAACTTTGTCAAGAACCTTCAACAGGGTTCTAGAAGATTCAGAGGTAAACTACCTTTCAAATGTTTTTCTTGTGGAAGAGTAGGTCATTATGTTGCCAAATTTCCTCACAAGGATAAGCTTGATAAAGGTAAGGAATCATTAAAATGGAATAGAAAACAAAGTGTAAATAAGAAGATCTACTATACACATGAAGATAGTAATGGTTTATCAAACAGTGATGAAGATGACAATAGTAATGATTATAGACTTCTAATGGCTTTTGAAGATGATGATTTCTTGGATGCTTTAGATGAAGATGGTCTCTATGAAGAAATTTCTAAACTTAAAATCTGTTTAGAAGAAAAGAGTATGATTATAGATACTCTTACATTCCAACTTGCTGAAAGGGAAAAACAAAATGAAAAGTTAGAATGTGAAATTGCGGGTCTAAGAAAAGAAATTGAGAAAACAAAAGCTCTCAATCTTAAGTTGGCTAAAGGATCGGAAACTTTAGATGAAATTATCAAAGTGAAGCATTCTCCTCTGATAAAGACAGGTCCTGGATATACTGAAGAACCATCTAAGCACCAAAGCCATCAACCTTGAAAATCTATCATGATGCAGCAAGGAGAAATGAACAGGTTGACAATTGTCAGCAGAGGCTTAAAGCAGATCACCATGTAAATTGGGTTCAATCTACTTCAAGGATGAACAGAAGCTATAACCAACCACAAGTAAATCATTCTCAATTTCCTTCAAGAATGAATGTCAATGAAAACTACAATCATCAGGTCAGTAGATTCGATAATTGCAGGAATTTCTTTAATGGCTAATGTTTTTCATGTCATATCTTTGGACACAAAGTTTCTCAATGTGTTGCTTACAAGACCATCATGACTAGAGAAGCACGAAATCAAAGGAATGTGACTGGGATCATAAAAACAACCTACAATAACTTTTATGTTCTTGAACATGAAATATAATGCTCTATCTGTAACAACTTCGGTCATGAAGACTCTAAATGCAAGAGTAAAGTTCGGCAAATGTCTCAGAAGGAGCAAGATTCATTGGGTCCCAAAACTTGGAAAAAGAAAGAACTGCAAACTGAAATATGTGGTATAGCCTTATATGCAAAAGGATAAGAAAATCAATGGTACATCGACATTGGATGCTCGAAACACATGACAGGTGATAAAGAAAAACTTCAGCCATATAGTGCCTTCGAAAAAGAAAGGAAGGTCTCATTTGGAAATGACACCCCTGTAGTCATAAAAGGAGAAATAGTGATCAAAGGCATAAGAACTCCAAATAATTTATACATACTCAAGGGAGGATAGCAACATTGCTATCTAAGCAAAAATGATGAACACTGGCTATGGCACAGAAGATTGGGGCATCTAAGCTTCCCTCAGATAAGGAAAGAATGCAAATTCCAGGCTTTACATGATCTTGCTGACATCATAATTCCTGAAAATACAATATGCAAATCATGTCAATTTGGTAAGCAAACCAGAACACATTTCCCTGAGAAAGAAGGATCAGATAGTAAGCCGCTTGAAATTTTCCATACTGATTTATGTGGTCCATCAAGGAAAAAGTCACCTCGTGGAGAAGAATACTTTATATTGTTCATTGACGACTTTTCCAGAATGTGTTGGATAGGACTTCTAAAGCATAAAGATGAAGAATTTGAAAAATTCAAAGCCTTCAAAGCTTTGGTTGAAAATGAATCAGATCGCAAAATCAAATGTCTCATATCTGATCAAGGAGGGGAATTTACCTCGGATGAATTCTTCGACTTCTGTGAAGAACATGGAATAAGAAGGAATTCTCTACCACAAGGACTCCTCAGCAAAATGGAGTGGTAGAAGGGATGAACAAAACTGTTCAATAAATCGCTCGTGCTATGCTAGATGAGTCTGGAACCCCTGCAACTTTGTGGGGTGAAGCCACATTTTCTGCCATCACTATTCTCAACAAAACGAATGTTTGGGTAAACAACACTCAAACTCCTCATGAACTTTGGTATGGTAAGACTCCTACTGTAAAATACTTCAAAATTTTTGGAAGCAAATGTTATATCAAAAGGACTGATGAAAAATGTGGCAAGTTTGAACCTAGAGCAGATGAAGGCATTCTCCTTGGTTACTCTTCCTGAAGTAAAGGATACAAGTGTTATAATAAAAGATTTGGAAAATTTTTTGAAAGTATTGATGTTGTGGTTGATGAAGCAAGTGAAAATCCAAAGCAGGTAAAAACCGAAGAGTGGGAAGTAGATGAGGATTATCCTTCCACATCAAATCATACTAATGTTGAAGAAGAAGAAACCAATGAAGCACCAGAAGACCAGATAATGGCAGAAGAAAAGACTCCATCCAGATATGTTCAGAAAAATCATCCAAACACTCAAATTTTGGGACAGAAAGAGGCAGGTGTGCAAACAAGAAGAACTATTACATAAGCTTCAAGCTATCTAGCATTTCTTTCCTCCATCGAACCACAAAATGTACATGAAGCATGCAAAGATGAATGTTGGGTCAAGACTATGAATGAAGAGCTTGAGCAAATTGAAAAGAATAATACTTGGGAATTAGTTCCTAGACCTCATGATAAGAATGTCATAGGAACCAAATGGATATTCAAAAATAAGCTGAATGAAAATGGAGAAGTAATTAGAAACAAGGCCAAACTTGTCTGTAAAGGGTACGCTCAACAAAAAGGTATAGACTTTGAAGAAACTTTGCACCTGTTTCTAGACTTGAAGCCATAAGAATGTTCCTTGCTCTTTCTAGCTTTCAAAAGTTCAAACTATGTCAAATGAATGTGAAATCTGCCATTCTTAATGGAGATCTAGAAGAAGAAGTATATATTGAGCAACCAGATGGATTCATCCTTGGAAATTATCCAAAATTTGTATGCGGACTCAGAAAGGCTCTCTATGGTCTAAAACAAGCTCCAAGGGCTTGGTATTATCGTCTTGACAAATATCTTCATCAACAAGGTTTTTCAAAAGGATCGGCTGATAACAATTTATATATAAAAATTGACAATGATAAATTGCTAATACTTGTTGTGTATGTTGGTGATATCATTTTTGGTAGCAATGAAGAAGCCATGAGTCACAACTTTGCTTTGGTAATGCAAAAAGAATTTGAAATTTCCCTGCTTGGTGAACTCACATATTTTCTTGGTTTACAAGTTCAACAAAATAAAGATGGTATCTTTCTATCACAAACCAAGTATCTCAAGCAGCTCTTGAAGAAATATGGCATGGGAGATTCTAAACCAGTATGTACCCCTATGGTAACAGGATGCAACCTCAGCGCAAATGATGAATCAGCAGCAGAACATCAACCAACCTATAGATCCATGATTGGTAGTCTGCTTTATCTAACAGGTACCCGATCAGACACAATGCATGCAGTGGGAATAGTTAGAAGATTCCAAGCAAATCCAAAGGAATCACACCTACAGGCAATCAAAAGGATCTTCAAATATCTTCAAGGAACTCAGAATTTTGGCTTATGGTATGCTAGGGACACAGATCTTACACTTCATGCATACACAGATGCAGATTGGACAGGAAACGTTGATGATAGAAAAAGCACTAGTGGTGGTGCATTCTATATGGGTTCTATATTAGTGCCTTGGTTCAGCAAGAAACAAAGTTCAATTGCATTATCTACAATTGAAGCAGAATATGTGGTTGTTGCATCTTGTTGCACACAACTCCTTTGGATGATGAAAACATTGCAAGACATTCAGATCACATGTACTCCACCCATCTCCATTCTATGTGATAATACAAGTGCAATCAATCTTTCAAAGAATCTAGTCATGCATTCCAATACTAAGCACATACCTATCAAATATCATTTTCTCCGGGAACAATTGCTTGAACAAAATGTCAAATTGGAGTATGTTCCCTCCAAGGAACAAGTTGTTGATATATTAACCAAACCACTGCCCAGAGAGACATTTGAATACCTCAAACAGAAGCTCGGAGTAGTTGATGCATCATCTTGTTGTTGACACTTATCTGTTTCAGAGAACATTGGTTGTATGCGAGTTTCATGAAGCGTATCCATGTACATACGACAACTTCTATGAATACAGTCACGTATATGTTGGTTTGAAGAATATCAATGGGCTAGACTCAAGATGAAAAGAGTCTGATATGGGTCTATCAGTGATAATCTAGCACAAGTTCAGGGGAAGCATATAATGCATTATCATTGTTGGCATTACCTTAGAAGATCTTGGTATAATTTCACAGTGGTTTTTTTTATTCAGGTGGAACAGGTGCAGAGGGAGATCATGGTTGGTGGAACAGATGCTACTAATGATAGTTGTTGATGAGTATCATAGTCTTGTTTTAGATATTTCATCTCTATGTCATGTATATCTTTTATTATCAAGGTCATGTAACGCCTTATTTTGCTTCCCCACTATGCCTAGGATGGATGATGTAAGGTTCTTGTTTTATCATGTATAAACTTTTGGTGTATTCCCACTTGGTTGGGTGGATGAGTCAATCTTGATATATCCCCACTTGGTTGGGAGATGGATATATGTATGAATATTTGGCGATAGGAAGGTCATTTATGATGTATAATGTCATGTTCTTCTTGTAGAACATATTTTTGTAGACCTTACCTTCCGTTAGGGGGAGCATGAATAGTACACTTTAGCATCTCCAAAAAGTTCAGCATCTACTCAGGGGGAGCATAACCATTTGCCCTTGATGACAAAGGGGGAGAATGACTTTGAGTGACTTGGGATTACCATCAAGTCCAAAGGGGGAGATTGTTGGCATTATGACACAAGTTTGGCGTTATGGCACAGGTGTTGTCCTTGATGGCAACTCACTCAGATGATAGATCACAGTTCAGGCTCTCATAATGAAAGAAACGAGATATACATAGGTTCCCCTTAACTAAGCCATGTATACATGTGGGCTAGAAGTCCAGAAGGTGCGTATGTGTATACACGCACTTCCATGCAAGGAAAAGCACGTACATGATGGAAAACCTGGTTTTGGTCCATGGTATTTGGTCCTTGGTATTTTGACCTGTGGTATTGATCCAAGGTATCTTGACCGAAGTGTTGACCCCAAGTATTTGGTCCAAGGTATTGCTTCTAAGTGGTTTTGGACCATGGTATTGCGTAAGGCCTAAGACTATAAAAGGAGGAGGCGATCATTAGGCAAAGGCACTCAAGTATTGAATATCTAATGAAGAGAAAGATCTAGAATACTGGTTATTGGGTTATGGTGCATAGCTAGATCTGAATCAAGGAGGAACCTGAGCACTAGAAGAAGGATAAGTTCTATTGATGGGTCAAGATCTTAAGGCTTGAAGAGAAGTATCTTTGTGTGATTTTGATCTTTTATATTTGGCGCATGTCTTGATCTGTAAATTTGATGATCTGGGTATAACTGATGTCTGAATAGTTGAAAAGGGTAAATTATCTTTTACAGATCTGTACACAGGTTCAGTATAGCAAAGACGTGTATACACGTTGGTTCGATAATTCAAAACAACGTATACACAGGTTTTCCTTCATATCGCAGCATATGCACTCAAGTTCTACATATTGAAGTAGCATATGTCTCATAAAATATGTTTTAGCTACTTTTGTTTATTGTTGCAGTGTTCTGGGTTTAGGTTGGGTTCTGGTACTCTTACCATATTCTAGTTACAACATTTAGAGAAGTGAGTGTTTGATTCAGTTTTGGTTAGTGCAAGGGAGATTGATTGATGCAAATATATTTTGATGTTTGATTGATATTGATGGATCCAGTCTGAAAATTTATGAAACGTGGTCCCTGGAAGAAAAGAGAAGGTTGTAGCCTTCTGTAGGTCAGCACCTAGGTACTAGTACATCTGCTAGTACAAGATCTAGGGGGTTGTAGCTCCCTTCCAGGAGAAGCTAGAGAGCGAGGGAAGGTTGTAGCCTTCTGCAGGTAGAAGCCTACATACTGGTATAAGACTGCACCAGTATAGAAATATTGTAAAAAGGAGTTTCTTATTAAAAGAAGATAGAGAAGAATTGCAACAAGTGGTTTTCACCCACATTGGGCTTCCACCTTATATCTTGTGTTCTTGTGTGTGATTGTCTACTCTATTTTTTTTACTATACCTCTTACTACTTATATGGTTATGATACATAGATTAAAGATCAACTAACTAAATTATAAGTTTACAAGGTGTACGTTGGTTGCTCTAAACATAGTTGCATATATATGCAAGTTTCATTAACCGAAATAGCGTATATAAATCTGTTCATGGAAATGAAATATTATTAAATTGATAACATTGATTCACCCCCCCCGAATTATTTCCGACAATTGGAATCAGAGTAGGTCCTTCAGAAGAAGCTTGATCGCTTGAAGGAAGATATATCATCATGAGCAACTAAGAAAAAGAGGCATCCATCAGGCCACCAATTTTTGATGGGAGCAACTTCATCTATTGGAAGGTAAGAACCATAGCCTATCTTCAATCTCTTGGAACAAAAGTTTGGGATATCGTGGAATGAGGATACACATTTCCAGCAGCAACTCCTACAGAAACGGCAGGGAAAAAGCAGTATGAAACAAATTCAAAGGTTGTCAATACTCTATTGAGGAGTCTATCACAATTACAATTCATCAAGGTTATGCAGCTCAAAACCGCAAAAGAAATATGGGACAAGATCATTCTAAGCTATGAAGGAGACAATCAGGTAAAACGTGAAAAACTACAATGTCTCAGAATTCAATATGAAACTCTCAAAATGCACAATGATGAAAGTGTAGATAATTATTTCCTACGTATAGATGAGATTGTTAATCGCATGAAAAACTTGGGTGAAGTAATAAAATAAGTTACTTTAGTTGAAAAGGTTCTAACATCCTTATCTTCTAAGTTTGAATCAAAAGTTTCTGCCATAGAAGAAAAGCAGAATCTTCAGAGTATTACTATGTCACAGCTGCACGGAATCCTAACTTATTTCGAAATGAGAAAAGGGGGTCCATTAAATATGAGAGAAGCCGCATTCAAAGCTTCAAGAAAAGGAGAACTCAATGAGTCAGGACATACGTCAGAAGGAGAGGAATAATCAAACTTAGTCAAGAACCTTCAACGGGGTTCTGGAAGATTTAGAGGTAAACTACCTTTCAAATGTTTTGCTTGTGGAAGAGTAGGTCATTATGCTGCCAAATATCCCCAAAAAGATAAGCTTGATAAAGGTAAGGAATCAACAAAATGGAATAGAAAACAAAGTGTAAATAAGAAGAGCTACTATACACATGAAGATAGTTATGGTTTATCAAATAGTGATGAAGATGAAAATAGTAATGATTATAGACTTCTAATGGCTTTTGAAGATGATGATTTCTTGGATGCTTTAGATGAAGATGGTCTCTATGAAGAAATTTCTAAACTTAAAATCCGTTTAGAAGAAAAGAGTATGATTATAGATACTCTTACATTCCAACTTGCTGAAAGGGAAAAACGAAATGAAAAGTTAGAATGTGAAATTGTGGGTCTAAGAAAAGAAATTGAGAAAACAAAAGCTCTCAATATGAAGTTTGCTAAAGGATCAAAAAATTTAGATGAAATTATCAAAGTGCAGTGTTCTCCTCTGATAAAGACAGGTCTTGGATATACTGAAGAACCATCTCAAGCACAGAAGCCATCAACCTCCAAAAGCTATCTTGATGCAGCAAGGAGAAATGAACAGGTTGACAATCGTCAGCAGAGGCTTAAAGAAGATCACCAAGTAAATTGGATTCAATCTATTTTAATGGCCAATGTTTTTCATGTCATAATTTTGGACACAAAGCTTCTCAATGTGTTGCTTACAATACTATCATCACTAGAGAAGCACGAAATCAAAGGAATGTAATTGGGATCATAAAAACGACCTACAATAAATTTTCTATTCTTGAAAATGAAATAGAATGCTCTATCTTTAACAACTTCGGTCATGAAGACTCTGAATGCAGAAGTAAATTTCGGCAAACATCTCAGAAGGAGCAAGATTCATTGGGTCCCAAAACTTGGAAAAAGAAAGAACCGCAAACCGAAAGATGTGGTATAGCCTTATATGTAGAAGGACAAGAAAATCAATGGTACATCGACAGTGGATGCTCAAAACACATGACAAGTGATAAAGAAAAACTTCATTCATACAGTGCCTTAGAAAAAGAAAGGAAGGACTCATTTGGAAATGACACCCCTGCAGTCATAAAAGGAGAAAAAGTGATCAAAGGCATAAGAACTCCAAATAATTTATACATACTCAAGGGAGGACAACAACAATGCTATCTAAGAAAAAATGATGAACACTGGCTATGGCACAGAAGATTGGGGCATCTAAGCTTCCCTCAGATAAGGAAAGCATGCAAATTCTAGGTTGTACACGATCTTCCTGACATCAGAATTCCAGAAAATACAATATGAAAATCATGTCAATTTGGTAAGCAAACCAGAACACATTTCCCTGAGAAAGAAGGATCAGCTAGTAAGCCGCTTGAACTTGTCCATACTGATTTATGTGGTCTATCAAGGAAAAAGTCACCTCGTGGAGAAGAATACTTTATATTGTTCATTGACAACTTTTCCAGAATGTGTTGGATAGGACTTCTAAAGCATAAAGATGAAGCATTTGAAAAGTTCAAAGCCTTCAAAGGTTTGGTTGAAAATGAATCAGATAGAAAAATCAAATGTCTTAGATCTAATCAAGGAGGGGAATTTACCTCGGATTAATTCTTCGACTTCTATGAAGAACATGGAATAAGAAGGGAATTCTCTATCGCAAGGACTCCTCAGCAAAATGGAGTGGTAGAAAGGATGAACAGAACTGTTCAAAAAATGGCTCGTGCTATCCTAGATGAGTCTAGAACCCCTGCAACCTTCTAGGTAGAAGCTACATTTGTTGTTGTCACTATTCTCAACAAAATGAATGTTCAGGTAAACAACACTCAAACTCCTCATGAACTTTGGTATGGTAAGACTCCTACTGTAAAATACTTCAAAGTTTTTGGAAGCAAATGTTATATCAAAAGGATTGATGAAAAACTTGGCATTTTTTAACCTAGGGAAATTGAAGGCATTCTCCTTGGTTACTCATCCCGGAGTAAAGGATACAAGTGTTATAATAAAAGATTTGGAAAAATTGTTAAAAGTATTGATGTTGTGGTTGATGAAGCAGGCGAAAATCCAAAGCAGCTAAAAACTGAAGAGTGGGAAGAAGATGAGGATTATCCTTCCACATCAAATCAAACTAATGTTGAAGAAGAAGAAACCAATGAAGCACCAGAAGAGTAGATAACAGCAGAAGAAAAGACTCCATCCAAATATGTTCAGAAAAATCATCTAGAGACTCAAATTTTGGGACAGAAAGAGGCAGGTGTGCAGATAAGAAGAACTGTTATAGAAGCTTCAAGCTATCTAGCATTGCTTTCCTCCATCGAACCGAAAAATGTACATGAAGCATGCAAAGATGAATGTTGGGTCAAGGCTATGAATGAAGAGCTTGAGAAAATTGAAAATAATAGTACTTGGGAATTAGTTCCTAGACCTCATGATAAGAATGTCATAGGAACCAAATGGATATTCAAAAATAAGCTGAATGAAAATGGAGAAGTAATTAGAAACAAGGCCAGACTTGTCTGTAAAGGGTATGCTCAACAAGAAGGTATAGACTTTGAAGAAACTTTTGCACCTGTTGCTAGACTTGAAGTCATAAGAATGTTCCATGCTCTTTCTAGATTTTAGAAGTTCAAAGTATATCAAATGGATGTGAAATCCACCTTTCTTAATGGAGATCTAGAAGAAGAAATATATATTGAGCAACCAGACAGATTCATCCTTAGAAATGATCCAAAACTTGTATGTATACTCAGAAAGGCTCTCTATGGTCTAAACCAAGCTCCAAGGGCTTGGTATTATCGTCTTGACAAATATCTTCATCAACAAGGTTTTTCAAAAGGATCAGATGATAACAATTTATATATAAAAATTGACAATGATAAATTGCTAATACTTGTTGTGTATGTTGATGATATCATTTTTGGTAGCAATGAAGAAGCCATGAGTCACAACTTTTTTTTGGTAATGCAGAAATAATTTGAAATGTCCCTGCTTGGTGAACTCACATATTTTCTTGGTTTACAAGTTCAACAAAATAAAGATGGCATCTTTCTATCACAAACCAAGTACCTCAAGCAGATATTAAAGAAATATGGCATGGAAGATTTTAAACCAGTATGTACCCCTATGGTAACAGGATGCAGCCTCAGCGCAAATGATGAATTAGTAGCAGTACATCAACCAACCTACAGATCCATGATTGGTATTCTGCTCTATCTAATAGGTACCTGACCAGACATCATGCATGCAGTGGGAATAGTTGGAAGATTCCAAGGAAATCCAAAGGAATCACACCTGCAGGCAATCAAAAGGATCTTCAAATATCTTCAAGGAACTCAGAATTTTAGCTTATGGTATCCTAGGGACACGGATCTTACACTTCATGCATACATAGATGCAGATTGGGTAGGAAGCTTGGATGATAAAAAAAGCACTAGTGGTGATGCATTCTATATGGGTTCCATATTAGTGTCTTGGTTCAACAAGAAACAAAGTTCAATTGCATTATCTATAGTCGAAGCAAAATATGTGGCTGCTTTATCTTGTTGCACACAAATCCTTTGGATGATGCAAACATTGCAAGGCATTTAGATCACATGTACTCCACCCATCTCCATTCTATGTGATAATACAAGTGCAATCGGTATCAAAGAATCCAGTCATGCATCCCAAGACCAAGCACATACCTATCAAATATCATTTTCTCCGGGGAAAAGTACTTGAACAAAAGGTCAAATTGGAGTATGTTCCCTCCAAGGAACAAGTTGCTGATATATTCACCAAACCACTACCCAGAGAGACATTTGAATACCTCAGGCAAAAGTTGGGAGTAGTTGATGCATCATCTTGCTGTTGACACTTATCTGTTTCAGAGAACAGTGGTTGTATGCGAGTTTCATGAAGCATATCCATGTACATACGCCAGCTTCTATGAATACAGCCGCGTATATGTTGGTTTGAAGAATATCACTGGGCCAGACTCAGGATGAAAAGAGTTTGATATGGGTCTATCAATGATCATCTGGCATAGGTTCAGAGGGAGCATATAATGCATTATCATTGTTGGCATTACCTTAGAAGATCTTGGTATAATTTCACAGTTGTTTTTTATTCAGGTGGAACAGGTGCAGAGGGAGATCATGGTTGTTGGTCTGGATGGTGATTGACAGATGTTGTTGATGATAGTTGTTGATGACTATCATAGTCTTGTTTTAGATATTTCGTCTCTATGTCATGTATATATTTTATTATCAAGTTCGTGTAATGCCCTATTTTGTTTCCCCACTATGCCTGGGATGGATGATGTAAGGTTCTTGTTTTATCATGTCTAAACTTTTGGTGTATTCCCACTTCGTTGGGTGGATGAGTCAATCTTGGTATATCCCCACTTGGTTGGGAGATGAATATATGTATGAATCTTTGGTGATAGGAAGGTGATTTATGATGTATAGATTCATGTTCTTCTTGTAGAACATCTTTTTGCAGACCTTGCCTTCCGTCAGGGAGAGCATGAACAGTACACTTTAGCATCTCCGAAAAGTTCAGCATGTACTCAGGGGGAGCATAACCCTTTACCCTTGATGACAAAGGGGGAGAATGGCTTTGAGTGACTTGGGGTTGCCATCAAGTCCAAAGGGGGAGATTATTGGCATTATGACATAGGTTTGGCGCTATGACACAGGTGTTGTCCTTGATAGCAACTCACTCAGATGATAGATCATAGTTCAGGCTCTCAGAATGAAGGAAAAGAGATATACACAGGTTCCTCTTGACCAAGCCATGTATACAAGTTGGTTGAAGTCCAGAAGGCGTGTATGCGTATACATGCACTTTCACACAAGGAAAAGCACATACATGTTGGAAAACCTGGTTTTGGTCCATGGTATTTGGTCCTTGGTATTTTGACCTATGGTATTGATCCAACGTATCTCTACTGAAGGGTTGACCCCAAGTATTTGGTCGAAGGTATTGCTTCTAAGTGGCTTTGGACCATGGTATTGAGTAAGGCCTAAGACTATAAAAGGAGGAGGCGATCATTAGGCAAAGGCACTCAAGTATTGAATATCTAATGAAGAGAAAGATCTAGAATACTGGTGATTGGGTTATGGTGCATAGCTAGATCTGAATCAAGCAGGAACTTGAGTGCTAGAAGAAGGATAAGATCTATTGATGGGTCAAGATCTTAAGGCTTGAAGAGAAGTATCTTTGTGTGATTTTGATCTTTTATATTTGGCGCATGTCTTGATTTGTTAATCTGATGATCTGGGTATAACTGATGTCTGAATAGTTCAAAAGGGTAAATTATCTTTTACAAATCTGTACGTAGGTTCAGTATAGCAAAGACTCGTATACACGTTGGTTCTGTAATTCAAAACAACGTATACGCAGGTTTTCCTTCATATAGTAGTGTATGCATGCAGGTTCTACATATTGAAGTAGCATACGTCTCATAAAATATGTTTTAGCTACTTTTGTTTACTGTTGCAGTGTTCTGGGTTCAGGTTGGGTTCTGGTACAGTTATTATATTCTGGTTACAGCATTTAGAGAAGTGAGTGTTTGATTCAGTTTTGTTTAGTGCAAGGGAGATTGAATGATGCAGATATATTTTGATGTTTGATTTATATTGATGGATCCAGTTTGAAAATTTATGAAATGTGGTCCCTGGAAGAAAAGAGAAGGTTGTAGCCTTCTGTAGGTCAGCACCTACGTACTAGTACACCCGCTAGTACAAGATTTAGGGGGTTGTAGCTCCCTTCCAGGAGAAGGTGGAGAATGAGAGAAGGTTGTAGCCTTCTGTAGGTAGAAGCCTACGTATTGGTATAAGACTGCACCAGTACAGAAATATTGTAAAAAGAAGTTTCTTATTAAAAGAAGATAGAGAAGAATTGCAGCAGGTGGTTTTCACCCACATAGGGTTTCCACCTTATATCTTGTGTTCTTTTGTGTGATTGTCTGCTCTGTTTTTTTTACTATACATGTTACTGCTTATGTGGTTCTGATACACAGATTAAATATCAACTGACTAAATTACAAGTTTACAAGGTGTACGCTGGTTGCTCTAAACATAGTTATGTATATATGCAAATTTCATTAAACAAAGTAGCGTATATCAATCTGTTCATGGAAATGAAATATTTTTAAATTGATAATATTGACTCACCCTCCCTCTCAGTGTTATTTCCAACAACAAGTCCAAAGGAAAATGTTGTAAAGTGATAATTGATAGTGGAAGCACTGACAAACTTGTTTCTACAGAAATGGTGGACAAGTTAGGACTAGTGAAAACAGTACACCCTACTCGTTACAAAGTATCATGGCTGCAAAAAGGACATCAACTTATTGTGACAGAACAATGCAAGGTAGAGATATAGATTGGCACTTATAAGGATGTGATATTGTGTGATGTAATGCCAATGGATGTATGCCATATGTTGCTGGGAAGACCTTGGCAGTTTGCTCGAAAATTTATTCATGATGGGAGAAGAAATACTTAAAATCTGGAGAAGGATGGAAATAAACACACACTGCTGCCATTGAAGGATGAAGTAGGCAAAGAGGCTCCTGGAAACATTGTTATGCTAATGAGTGGGAAAGAATTGCTACAAGAAGTCAAGAAGGTGAACAGATGCATTTTGTTGTCATAAGGAGACCTAAGGTAATTTTAACTTCCACAAACTTAGATGATTTATCTAAAGAAATCAAAAATCTGTTGAATGATTTTGTTGATATTATTGTGGATGAGTTGCAAAATTCATACCACCCATTAGGAGTATTAGTCATCATATTGATCTAATACCTAGAGAATGTTTGCCAAACAAAGCAGCATACAGGTTAACTCCTCAAGAAAATGCAGACGTTAGAAGACAAGTACAGGAACTGATGGATAAGGGATTAATCAGAAAGAGTCTTAGTCCACGTGTTGTACCAACAATACTCAGTCCAAAGAAAGGTGGTGAATGGCGTATGTGTACATTCCAGAGCCATAAACAAGATTACTATCAGGTATAGATTTCCTTTACCACGCATGGATGATTTGATGGATTGTTTAAGTGGGTCAAAGTATTTTTCTAAAATAGATCTGAAGAGTGGGTATCATCAAATAAGGATTAGAGAAGGAGATGAATGGAAGACTGCATTTAAAACAAATAGTGGGTTGTATGAATGGTTAGTGGTGCCTTTTTGACTCACTAATGCACCTAGCACATTCATGAGATTAATGAATGAAGTCTTGAAAGAATACGTAGGCAAGTTTGTAATTTTTTATCTTGATGATATTCTAGTTTTCAGTAGAAGCAAAGAAGAACATCTGGAGCATCTTAAGTTGGTTTTAAGAACTCTGCAGAAAGAGAAACTATTGATAAATCTAAAGAAATGTAGTTTCATGAAAGAAGAATTAATCTATTTGGGATTTGTAGTTTCTAAAGACGGTTTGAAAATGGATACAGAGAAAGTCCAAGCAATTTGGAACTGGCCTACTGCAAGAAACATATTTGAGGTAAGAAGCTTTCATGGTCTTGCAAGTTTTTATAGAAAATTTATCAGAAGTTTTAGTCAGATTTGTGCACCAATTATTGAAACAATCAAAGAGACTAATCAACCATTCAAGCGGATAGAAGCAGCAGACCAAAATTTTAATTTGCTGAAGAAGAAAATTACAAGGAAACCAGTTTTAGCTTTACCTGATTTTGGGGAAGTTTTCCAAGTTGAAACTAATGCTAGTGGAGTTTCAATTGCAGCAATTTTGAGTCAAGAACAGAGGCCAATAGCCTACTTTAGTGAGAAACTAAATGAAGCTAAGAAGAAGTATTCTTCTTATGAAAAATAATTTTATGCTATTGTGCAAGCTTTAAAAAAATGGAGATATTATTTCCTACCAAAGGAGTTTGTATTATATTCTGACAATCATGCACTACAGTTCATAA
The DNA here is from genome assembly GCA_000404065.3 of Pinus taeda. Taxonomy (NCBI): domain Eukaryota; kingdom Viridiplantae; phylum Streptophyta; class Pinopsida; order Pinales; family Pinaceae; genus Pinus; species Pinus taeda. The sequence goes on from APFE030862120.1 coordinate 155,302, forward strand.
ACAACCAGCCAAAATTGAACCAGAAACATGCCAAGTGGGTATATTTTTTTACAGATTTTTACTTTTGTGATAAAACACACAAGTGGTAAGTTGAACAAAGTTGCTAATGCTTTGAGCAGGGTAAATTTCATTATACAAGAATTCAGATTTGGTGTTGTAGGATTTGAAGAAATGGTTGATATGTATAAAGATGATGCAGAATTCAAATATATTTATGAAGTTGTACAAAATCCAATAGTTCATATTAGAAGTTAGTGGTTAGATTCTCTTATTGAAGGAGGTTTATTGTTTAAAGGTAACAAATTGTGCATTCCCAGATGTTCTATGAGGGAAAACATAATCAAGGAGAAACACAATGGAGGATTATCTGGTCATTTTGGACAAGACAAAACCTTTGCTTAGTAAATTCTTTTTACTATTGGCCAAAGATGCAAACTGATGTTAAGAAATTTGTTTAGAAGTGCAGAATCTGTCAGCATGCTAAAGGGAGAAGCCAAAATACAGGATTGTACCAGCAATTGCCAATACCAAACCGACCATGGGAAGCAATTAGTATGGACTTTGTTGTGGGGTTACCTAGAACTCAAAGAGGGAATGATTCCATTTATGTTGTGGTAGATAGAATTTCCAAAATGGCACATTTCATTGCATGTACAAAGACTAGTGATGCAACACATATTGTTAATCTATTTTTTTAGAGGTTGTAAGGTTACATGGATTGCTTGTAAGTATTGTGTCTGATAGGGATACAAAGTTTGTTGGGCATTTCTGGACAACTCTCTGGAAGAAACTACGTGCCAACCTTAGTTTTAGTTCAACATATCATCCTCAAACAAATAGATAGACCGAAGTGGTAAACAAAAGCTTGGGAAACATATTGAGAAGTTTAGTGTATAACTATACTAAGCAGTGGGATTTAGCACTTGCTCAAGCTGAGTTGGCTTATAATGACACTTCAAACAGAAGTACTGGAATGATTCCATTTCATATTGTTTTTGGAATGAATCCAAGAGGTGTGTATGAACTCAGAAATTTGGGTAAACAGGAGACAAGAAGTGCAAAAACTGAAGAGTTTGCAGAGCATATGCAGAGACTACAAGAAGATATCAAAGACAGATTGCAAGAAAGCAGTGGAAAATACAAACAGAGAGTTGATAGGAGGAGGAGAGAAAAATAATTTCAAGTGGGAGATCTAATGGTGGTATACTTGAGAAAAGAAAGATTTCCTGTTGGGACTTACAATAAACTAAAGATGAAAAAGATAGGGCTATGCAGAATTGTGAGGAAGTTTTCAACTAATGCTTATGAAATTGATATGCCAAAAGGGATTCGAATATCACCTATCTTAAATGTTGCAAATTTGTATCCATACAAGGAGACATAGTCAGAGCTATAGAACGAACCTGCAAGAGCTGAAGCTCAAACCTTAAATTGGGAAGAACAAATGCCAAAGACAGTCGAGAAAGAGGTGGAAGCTATTTTGGAGAAAAGAGTATCCAAAAGAAGCAAAGAACGGGTTTATTTTCAATATTTAGTCAAATGGAGGGGATAGCCAATGGAGGATGCCAGTTGGATAACAACGACAGAATTACAAAAGTATGGAGTCAATCCTGAAAGTTTGGCCAAGGATTCTTTTCTTCCCTGAGAGTCTGATGCAAGAGCATCTGGACTTAGCCAGCAATGTGATTGTATGTTCACATGTTGTGGCTAACAAGATGAATTTCATTAACCTGAGTGGTCAAAATCAATTCTTAGTAGAGAGGGTTGGATCTCTCCAAAATTATCTTTACTCCAATTATTGTAATAATTAGAATATTTTATTATTTTTAGAATAGGAGATAAGTTGTTAGTATAAGTGTGTATCAAAGCTTAAGAATAGGGATTTAATGGTTGAGTTGATAAAAATAGAGATTGAGTTGTCAATGCAGTTAGGATAGGATTTGATTCATAAAAGAGGAAAGAATGTAATGACGGAGGGATTTTTAGAGATCGAGAATAGAGTAAGTAAGCGAGAGGATCGAGAATAGAGGAACTAAGCGAGAGGTGTGTGAGAGATAGGGTTGGAGAGTGAACAGAGGTCAGACAAACTGTTGTAGTCGAGCCAAGAGAGCAAGAATATTTTATTGAATAAATGATTAAGTGTGGTGTTGCGTGTTAATCCTGGTGCAAAAATTCATTTGTATCTATGTTTTGGCGTTTTGGACCCTAACCGGGCATTTTTCTCTGTTTATTCATTTTATTGATAATCACAGTCAATTAGTATTAAGGGTTAATATTGAGCTTAAGCGCCAAAACTTTCCTTAAACGTCTTTCTTAAAAGTATGAATTAAGCACGTGGGTAGTATACAGAAAGTGGTAAGTCGTATCTCGCGCACCTTAAAAGTGGTAAATGTTATTTCTAAAATTCATGTGATTAGCCTAAGTGGGTGATACGTAGCATGAGAAAATCGGAAATTTTGCACGCTCTTGACCTGATATCAGTCGTGTAAGATTTCACGTGAGATTGCGCAATATCCGTTGGATTTGAAGGAGTGAAATCGATAGTGTGGATTGACGCGCCGGACAAAAGGAAAAGTCAAAGAAGGACCGATGGTGATTGGTCAGGAAGGTGGGACCCTCAGGAGGAAATACACGTACAGAATATGATTAAAGAACAGTTGATTGCTTCTAAAGTTAACCAGTAGTTTAATTCCAGACTACCACCCCATTTTCGTCAACCTCCTACATCACCTCTCTCCCTCACATATAGAAGTCATGCTCAAGAAAATAAAGGAATACAAGGTTTCAGATCATCTGACCTAGGAGATTGAAGATGACATCCTCATGAACGATGAAAAAGCTTTAAATCTTCTACATCAAAGGAAAAAGTTTCAAAATTGTCCAGAAAATACAAGTACTTGTGTGCGAAAACTAATAAAGAAAATCGTATTAATATAAATATGAGAAAGTGTAATGAAATCAAATAAATTATTGTGACAAAATTAAAAGGGTTTTACATAGAGAAAGAGTTGATATTTATAATGCTCAGCCTCAAACCTACATTACAATCAGACTTATATATGTAAGTTTAAATGAGAAAGAATGATTACCATGCTAAAAATAAAGTAAATTTATACAAAATTATAGATAATAAAGAAAAAACTGAAATTGGTTAAGGAAATAAGTCCTAAGAAAAATCCTATATAGAATTTGTAAACAATTAAAAACCAAGGGACTCGTTAAGGGATTAAACCCTAGAGAAAACCCTAGTTCTAAAATGAGAAATAACAGAACCCTAGATAATTGTATGTAAAGGAGAATAAACATATGGTTAAACTCGTAACTGAGATTCCATGATGGGCTTGAATGAATTAAACATTGAAAGTATGCTTTAGAGGACTAAGGTAAAATATGTTATAAACCCTAACCAAATACATGCCAAGAAGAAGAAATAAACAACAAAACATTAAATGTGGTAATGGGTATTCCCATATTTAGGATATTGCTCACTTGTGCAAAAGAATAAGTCGCTCATCCACATAGTTTAGGGAGAAATATCTCCAAAGAATTGTAAACCATGTCCAGCTTTGAAAGCAGCCAAAGAAAGTCACTTTTTTTTTCTAAATGTGAATTAGAGAAAATTTAAATTGTTAATAAAGTCATTTTGCAAAGAAAAAGGAAATGATAATAAAGGGTTTCAAATAGTAAAAATTGCAATTGCCTATCAGAATTGCAATGTGAAGCCAAAATATTCTTGTCAAATAACAAGGAAAATTCAAAACTCTCAAACATTAAGCACAATCGATGGCCATAACTAGAGAATGAACCAAAACCAGGTCATGAGCAATTTCTCTACACGAGGAAGATAACTAAAGCAAAAGAAAACAAATTAATACTCACTCCCCGTGGAATTACAGAGTCAAACCAAATGGGCTTATGAATTTAAACATGAAATAAAATAAGAGCTCTAAAGAATATGCAATATCACATTCCCCTTGACAAAATAAGGAAGTCAGTCTTGCATAGACTAAACACCCTCAGTTAGCACTTAAGTGGCATAGTGGAGGAGAAAAGGAGGGTTAGTTTCATAGGAGGATAGAGCCCCGCAATGGAGATTTGTTTGAAAAATCAAATTGAATGCATGCATGAAGAAATTGGTTAATAGTGTAGTCATTAAACTCAATGAAAAACAATAGTCAATGTGCATCGTTGATTTGTAGAGGATAGATCATAATCGTTGGTGTTAGGGTTTCTTAAATCATTTCATCACAGTTGTAAAGGGACACGTGAATATGCCACACATTCCGAACAATCCAGAACCATAAGAATACATTATACCACATGGGACTCGATAATCAAAGCTAAAGGCCGTATAATAAACGTCGTCAGAAAATAAACACAACTATTCAAACAAGAATAAACCAAGGTCAAATGTGAGTAAATGGTGTAGGTTTGTTTATAAGGTATGAATCACATGGTTATAACTTTATGCGTAAGGAAAATAAAAGATTTGTGAGCATACGATAAATATATATATGTTTCGATGTTATCAAAGCCCAATCCGAAGCAAAGAAATACCAAACCTTTTAATAAAGTGAAAATATAAAAGGATGCAATATTCTTTAACGCGACTTTTTGAAAGCCTTTCCGTCGGATTTTTCCGGTCAAAATCCGGCAGCAATTCATTGGAATCCCAAGTTTGATAGCTAGTTTCTGCACAATCAATGGCTCCCAGGGGTTTTTCAGGGCGCTGAATCCAAATATGCAGTTAAAAAACCATTTTAACTGATAAAAATCAAGATTTAACCTCATTTCTTCCGCCGGATTCCGTCACCGGAATCTCCAAAAAGTCGCATTATAGACAACTCCTAAAAGGATTATCAAATCCTAGCTCTAAGACAAATTATAAACATTTATAGAATAATCATATGTTTATATAATGCTTTATCTTTGGAAGATTTAGGGAATAAGTTTAGAATAAGTTTGTAAGTCTTAGTCTAACCAAAAGAGCTCTTTGGTCAATCATATGAAATGTCTACTGGGAATACACCAACCTTGGTATAAAGTAGTTAAAAAGGCGTAGATTTGTTAGGGAAACAAAGACATGGTAATAGAAGAAAGATCTACATTCCATAGATGAGTATAAGGAAATACAACCTTTTAGAAATTGACCACAGTGAAAGCATGTAAAGTAGTATTTCATGATAAACTCAAATTATATAAATAAGAAATGTACAAAAAACAAAAAAATAATTGTTTAATGAGGTTTGTTATAATTATATTGACAAAATACTTAAATAAAAATATAACGTTACTTTGTTCATAAAGTTTAAAACAGAACATAATATAATAACTAAATTTGCTCATGGCATTTTAAGATTTTGTGTAATAAAAAATCCATCAATGTACCTTTCTTTTAAAATTTAAATGCCAAATTTATTCCATCTTGCCAATATAAGTTTACTAACATTAATGAAAATCTTGGTGACCCATTTCTAAAGAAGAAAAAACATTGTAAAGCTTTTTAGCATTACAAATCAGTGAAAAAATTTGAAATATGTGGTTTTTTTTAATACCCTTAGCAAAAAACACAAGCACACTTGATTGATAGTACCCATTTCATGTTGTTTAAGTAATCTTTACTCCCTTTTTTTTCACTTCAATTTTTTTTATGCTAATATATTATAGTTAATATGATGTTTAAATTTAAATGTGCTTGAGTGATAATACACATTTTATGTTGTTTAAGTAATATTTATTTTTTTATTTCTTATGGGGAGGGGTTAAGGATGGGAACTACCTTTGAGTGAATTTAACTATCTTAAGGGGCATCAAAGCTCGACTGAGCTTCAGATAATCTTGGTGATAGCATCCCACTAGTGGACATATCGTTCTTCCATCCAACATTATGGTTGGCCTCGGCCTAAGCTCAACCTAGCTTGGAAATAATAATAATTACTCTCTTTTCTTTTCACTTTAAATAAATTTTATGTTAATATATTTTTTTCCAAAGAAAAAAGTCGTAATTTTATTCAACCTGAAAACCAAGGAACAAAATTATATGCCGCGGATGCTCGAAAGAATTTCTTCATATTAGCCTTGCAATTGATGCATATAAGAGACAAAATGAATTACAAAGATTTTACAAGATTAAGTGTGATAGAAACCACCTAATTTTCCTTTTTTTCCCTTTATTTTTCTCCACCTTCTGCCACACTCCTTGATTTGGAGCAGTTGTTACAATTGCTAGTTGGTTGTTATTTGGTTGTGGGGGGATCCCTTTGTCTGAATCAAAGCTCTCAGATACATTATATCTCTTTATGCCACATGAATCATTTTCCATGGGCATCTCCCTTTTTGCTTCTTTGGTATCATGATCTTTGTTGTTTCAATAGCCTTTTGAGTTATAATTGTCAATCTAGATTTGTCCCCTTCTTCATCATTTCATTTGCCATGGGAATGAGTCTATGACTCAGAATTTGGAAAATTTTATGCGCCCTCTTCTTTCTCATCTTTTGAATTGTCAGGAACCTATCATCCCCTTCGCTTAGGGGCTTGCCTCCTCTTCTTTTTTGGTGTCTTCCTTGCTTGTTGACAGGAATTCTATAAATGGCTTGTTTGAAAGAAGGTTTAACATCAAATGGTGTATTCTCATAGTCTAACACTTGTGTCCACTGAAAATCCTCGTGTCTTAAAAGGATACAGTTAGGAAGGATTTTGCTAAGGTTGATCTCTATGCATATCCTGGAAAAAGTGAAAATACCCTTTGAATTTCTACCCAAGTCAATTTTTTTTATTTTTTCCAAAATGTTTTTTATATCCTGCATAACCTAATGATGCCAAAAATGAAGAGGAAGGTTTGGGAGCCTTACCCAAATTGACATTATTGTTACCACCATATTTGTGGCATCAAACATAGGGAACCATGGGGTGACAAAGAGCCCAACTCTACCCCAAAATCATGGTCCATATTTTAGAACTTTTTCCATGTCTTTCTTGATCTCAAATTCTATTATGAAAATTCCTTTAAAACAAGTAAATATCACACTTCGTTGTCCATGAACAGTATATACACTCGTACAAAAATTATGTTTTTGGCCAAAAACCATTAAACCAACATATTACAACTGTGAATTATAGATCATCATGGAAATTTTTAACCTTTAGGGTTTTGATGTGCATTTTTGGAACATTGTCCACTTGCTCTGTAATATACGGCCCCGACATATTTTGAGATTGATCTACTTGAGTGACAACCTTTTCTTTGAGCATATCCTTGAACGACATGGCTCCATTAGGGTTTGGACTTCTAAAGCCTCCCTGCATCCTTAGATTTAGAATTATTGTTGAATCTTTTGTCACACCATAAACTTCCAACTAGTGAGAGTCTTATAGTACCTTTCCTTCATATTCCTATACTTTGAACAATACTAGTATACCCATATGCTCCTGGATCGTCTACTTCAGAATTTTTACTAGATCTAAACCCCATATCTACTAAACAAAAGTCTTCCCACTAAGACTCTTGATAAAAATATGTTTTTTTTTTTATCCTTTTCATTATTCATCACTAGATCTAGTGCAGATCAATCCAAATCATTGTTGTTGAACTTCCTTTTACCTTGTATATTCTTGGTGCATGGTAATTGTTCTTCGGGTTTTCCTACATGAGTCCACAAAGGACAATCCCCACATTGTGTGTTTGTTGTTGCATGACAAGCTAGAATCATTATACAAAATAAAGCACTCTATATGTATATCCAACAAAAAAGGTTTGAGGAATGTGTGCTTCTCACACTAAGAGACAACCTCAATCCATAGCCCTTCACATCCATTCTGCCCATGACTTAGGTTGAAAAATAACCATAGGCCTTCGCATCCACGCCGACCATGTGTGGAACAAAGTGGCGTTGTCAAACCCTGAGAAAAATTGTTTAATAGTATGTGTCAGGATTCGGCTCCGGGCCTTCAAACAATCCATTCTTATCACAGACTATAAACAATCATGCTCGATGTGTAGATATCAACAGAGGAGATTCCCTCCATGATCACCAGAAACAGACCAAAACTCAGCTGAGGTGGCCCAATGAGTCTTGCATACGAAGGAAAAAACCCTAGTGCTCCTCATTATTGACCCCCACCAAAAGAGACTCAAATCTCAACCACAAATTTTCAATATTTATTTATATAATTTACACTGGAATTGACTAAATTGGAAGTATACACCTTGTGTAATATATTATACTTATGTGATGTTTAATTTTTCTAATTGGTCATTTGTTATATTTTTTTATATGTTTGTTAATATTTTTCTCCAAGCATTTAAAAGGTAATTGTGAAAAATAAAAACTATAACTAGAAGAGACTATTCCACCCATATCTCATAATGCATTGGCTAGTATTAACTCTCCTCAAACTCTATCTATCTATCTATCTATATATATATATATATATAAAGAAGAGACTTAATTGAAACTAATAGGATCAGAATACTCTATGGATCTATTGTAATATCTTTTCAAATAGAAAGATAAGAAAATATGTGATAATATTTTTGATTGATTATGATAGTACCCATAACTTCATTGATTATGAATTAGTCAAACTTCTCAATTTATTTACATATTAAGTATCAAAGTTTTAGGTAATGATTGTAGATGGAGGCGCTATAAATTGTTTAAGGAAGTTCCATAGTATTTATCCCACCACGGGGGAGTATTTATTAGATAGTCAAACGATTGCAATCCAAATGGATGATGTGAATGTTGTATTTGGGGTCCAATGGCTACACTTATTAGGAACAATGGTTCTTAATTTTCAAGATCTTTTCACGAGATTTTCCTTGGAAGCGAAGGGAATTAAACTAAGAAGTGTCCAAGGAAAACCACCTAAGGTGATAACCTCTAACAACATGACATAATTTATAAACAATGGGAATCATGGTGTAATTACATAATTGTTCTCACCATATTATTAAACCATCTAGCCTTTTTATTCTCATGGATCTTCAAAAATTTATCAACAATCATTGCTAGGTATTTGGAGAGATGTCTGAGGGTATTCCACCTATTCAAGGTCATGACCATGTTATAATTTCATTTGAAACCCACATATACCACCTAACATTAGGCCTTACAAGTACCCATATGCAGAAAATGTGAGATTGAGTGTAAGGTCGAAGAAATGTTAGAGGCTAGCATCATCCAACCAACCCAAAGTGTTTTATCTTTACTGGTGGTGTTTGTTTACAAAAAGGAAGGTTCATGGAATGTATCTAGATTATAGAGAACTTAACAAGATGATATTAAAGATAAGTTCATATTCTTATCATTGATGGTAGATGATTTATAAGGAACAATTTTCTTTACCAAGTTGGAGCTTTATTCTGGATATCATCAAATCAAAATGAGGCAAGAAGATATCCCCGAAATAGCATTTAGAAAACATGAAGCTTATTTCGATTTTTTGGTGATGTTTTTTGTGCTTACTAATGCACTTTCCACATTTCAAAGCTTAATTAATTATTTTTTCAAACCCTTCCTTAGTAAAGTTGTGTTAGTAATTTTTTATGATATACTAATCTACAACAAATATTGGGATTAGAATATACAACATTGTTGAATTGAGGCTTCTATGATCCATATCAAGTTTATGAGAGATTTTTCGGCGTAAATCACATGATATTTCATTTGTCGGCACATTTTGAACCAACCAGTGTGGTTCATCGTCAGGACAAGTTGAAGAATCAGATCTAGATTGCTAGTTAAATAGTCAGAGCAGAACATCCAACGGCTATAATATTTTACCAGGCAAAGGCTATATTTGACTAGGAAACGGCTAGCTTGGACCAACACGCCGACAAATGAAATATCATATGATTTATGCCCAAAAATCTCTCATAAATATACAACATGTTGATATGGTTTTGAAACTATTGGAGGAGAAACATCTTTATGCAAATCCTTCCAAGCGTGCCTTTGTGTTTTCTGAAACATAATATTTAGGTTCTATTATATCTCATGAAGGTGTTAAAGTGGACCCTACCAATATTAAATCTATGATGGAATGGAAAGTTCCCAAAACCTTGAATAATCTTAGAGTAGTCTTAGGATTAATGATATATTACCACAAATTTATCAAGAAATATGGTAAAATAGAAGCATTTATAACACATTATTAAAAAATGAGGAATTTTATTGAACTTAAGAAGCAAGCAAAGCTTTAGAGAAACTTAAGGATACTATGTGTACAACTCTTGTCCCAGACACACATGACTTCACAAAGTGTGATGCCTTGGGCTATGGAATTGGTGCAATTTTGATGCAGGAAGGAAAGCCCTTACCTTTGAAAGAAACTGGTTTAAAGAAACAAAAATTCTTAAACCTATTTATGAAATGTTGGCTAATATAATACATGCAAATAAGAAAATATGTCCTTACCTAATAGGAAGACCATTAAAGGTAAAAACAAATCATGATATTCTAAAGTACTTATTGGAAAAAATAAGTATCTTTAGAAGAGAATTAAAAATGAGTTACAAAGATGTTAGGTTAAAACTTTGGGATTGTCTACAAAAAAGGGAAAAGCAATGTGGTGCTAGATACACTTTCAAGGAAAGAAGAATATATTGAGTGTTTACTTTGTGCTATTTCCATTCACAATTTGATTAAGAAAGAGGCAAGCATAGAATGGAAGCAAGAACAAAAGGCATGAAAAATCCTTTAATAACTATAACAGGACTCAAATGCATTAGATAAATTTGTATCAAAGAATGATTCATTGTGGTATTAAGATCACCCATATTTATGTAAGAATTCAAACTCAAATAGAAGGTCCTTTGGAATTCCATACTTATCCTACATGATGACATTCAGGAAATTATCCTAAAAATTACCCTAAGATCAAGAAAAGGTTTTTCTAGGAAGGTCTTAAAGCTAATGTTTAAGAGTTTGTGGATAAACATTTGATTTTCCAATAGAATAAGTGAGAGACAATTAGGACCTAGGGTCTTCTAATACCATTAGCCATATAAAATCAAGGTTGGGAAGAGGTCCCTATGGATTTTATTAAGTTCTACCAAAGTTTGAAGGAATTAATGTTATCATGGTAGTGGTGTATTGACTCACAAAATATCCTAAACCTTTCAAGAAGAACTTTTTCTAGGAAGGTCTTAAAACTAATGTTTAAGTGTTTGTGGATAAATGTTTTATTTTCCAAGAGAATAAGTGAGAGATAATCAAGACCTGGGGTCTTCTAATACCATTAGCCATATAAAATCAATGTTGGGAAGAGGTCTCAAGGATTTTATTAAGGTCTATCAAAGTTTGAAGGAAATAATGTTATCATGGTAGTGGTGGATTGACTCACAAACTATGCACATTCTCTCTCTCTCTCTCTCTCTCTCTCTCTCTCTCTCTCTCTCTCTCACACACACACACACACACACACACCTTTTAAAGCATGTACACTAGTATTAGCATTCATGGAAATAATGAAAAAGTTATGTGGAATCCCCAAGATTATTCTAAGTGATAGAGATTTAATTTTCATGAAATATTTTGTTGTTTGGGTACTCAATTGGTTCATAGCTCTTCTTACCATCCTCAATTTGAGAGGAAAACTAATATTGTGAATAAATGGCTTAAAGGGTATCTCCATTGCTTTCAAACCAATAAATAGACACAATGGGTCAAGTGATTGTCGTTGGTATAATGATGGTACATGTCCTTCCAAAATTCATAAAAAATGTCTCCATTTTGATATCATCCTCCATCCCCCTTGTTAGCCTCCTGCTGCAACAGGTTACTCATATTTCATGATTGACATTTTACAGGCCAAATATGTCATACTTTGCATGCTGCAATGCTCCATATTTGCTAAACAGTCACCAAGCAAAGAAGGCTACTCATAGTTCATCTAACTGCTTTCAAATTTTGAAAAGTCATTCTAGTTTTGTAGAATTTTCAGCTAAAGGGAGGTCCAAACAGCTTAATCTTGGTTTCCCTAGGTTTCAATTTCCTGTTTTAGAATATAGAGAATGAAAATCTGTACAAACAGCTTAATCTGGGGCAGAGGCTTAGATACGGTAAGAGAATCAAAGGAGCCCAACTGCTTAATTGGGCCCTTGGAAGAAAAAAGGGTAGTTTGTAGATAGGAAGGCATAAAAAGAAAAATTGAAATGATGGGTCTGCAAGTCCAAGTGCACCCAAACCAAAAGAAGAAAAAATGTTAGGTAAGTAGGCTGGGTAGGTAGTTTTGAGGTTTCAGAATCTTGATTTCTGATCAATTTTATGTTTTCAGGGTGTCATCCCTACTCAGGGCACAATCACCAGGCAGTTTTATGTGAAAGAGCTCAAAACAGGCATAACTAACTTCCCTTTCTCCATATCCCCCAAATCATTAACTAATTTCTCCAAAAAGAGGTCAAGATCTGCTTGATATCTCTTAGTTTCATCATTTTTCATGTCATTAGCCTGGGTGAAGATCTGTTTCACTCAAAGAGGATCCATACTTTCTCTATAAGGTTCTATCTCCCCTTTGAAGCCTAAGATCTCTGAAGCTTAGCACTTTCTTGTCATCTCCATGTTAACTACTGACACTATTATTTAACTCCCTATATTTTCCCTATCCCCATACCAAAACTATGTAGATAATCCCCTTATGTAAATATCCCCTCCCGCTGGTTGAAATATAACCATAAATACTTCACTGGGAATTACTAAGTCACCTGGACTTTAGTAAGAACCCTCCCTCTGCGAAAATTTCCACTCCAAAGCGTCTGGACCCCTTCCAAACACTAATAAAACCCTTTCCAAAGGCTAATAATCCTCCCCGCGCATTCTTCTGTGAAAACTTTTAATGTTTGTTTGATAAGTTTCCACCGCGCAAAACTCAGTTTGCCCATTTTCTAAAGTTTAAAACCCACAACGCCGCGAAATATTAAGCCTTTAACGTGCGCGCTTTTACTAAACCCCGCGCATCTCCCTTCTCTGTCCACCATCGGATCGCCTCCCCCAGATCCGACGGTCCTTGTTCACATCACGCACCCGATTGTGGTGGTAGGTTACCACCCGACGTCTGACGGTTTTACTGTCGTACACCAGGACAGGTGGCGGCCTCCCATTGCATCGGGCCACCCCTGATAGAAACCACCTCCGTACCAAAGGCAGTCCGACGCACAGGTAAAACCGCCCTCCCCTCACGTAACAGGAGCACCACCTCACCCTGCCACGTTGCCTCCAAGTCACCTCACCCAGCCTGCGCCCAGCCCACGTCACCCTGCCACGTATCCCTGCCACGTCACCCCGCCGTACTGCCACGTCACCTTGATGACATCAGCATGCTGACGTCACATCCATACCAAAGGACCCCAATGCTGACGTCAGCATGCTGATGTCATCCGTCGTATTGCTAACGTCATGCTGACGTCGGCAGCCAAAAAACCAAAAATTCACGCAAGAGCAAAAGTCGAGCTTCGGAGCTCCGGAATGAGAAACAGAGGCAGTTTTCGATGCACGATTAGCGTGAAACGCTAATCGCGCATCGCTACGGGAAATAGGCCATATTGGGGAAACCTTTAGGGAATCTTTTGATTCCTTGACCCGTTTTGCACCGAAAAGGCCCGATTTTGCCTGATTTTGCCAAATTAAACCGATTTGAAGATAGGAAGAGACCAGAGACAGAGATTAAAGAGTATCAGATCAAATTTACAAAGAGAAAGCACGTCAAAGAGTATCAGTAAGCGGCGGAGACCATCAATGTAGCGGCAAAGAGTATCAGCGAAGATCTCAACAGCGGCCCAAAGCAGGAGAAAATTAAATACCTTCCAGCAAAGTCAACAAAGAGGGCGAGGCCACTCAAAACTATCAAATCACGGTTGTTGCACATTTAACTCACACCAGAACAGAGCTGCAACTCCCAAAGCATAGTTATTCCAGCAGTACTGCATTGGGCCTCCAAGGGCCACATTGCACTCCTTTTGATCCAGCTACCTCTGACACAGTTCAATAGATATTTACCTGCATTTAATTTTGGCACAATTTTAGGTTTAGAAAAGCTCTTTTTGAAGACCAGTTTTAGGTCAATTGTAATAAATAGTTTGAGATATTTGCACTATAAAGACAGCCCTCAATATTGTATTAAGGGTTGGTTGGTTGGTCAACAAGCTATCTTTAGCTAATTTTGCTCCAGGAGAGACTCGCACTGTAATACCTGATAGTTTCTATAATCAAAGACTGCTTATGAGCTTTGGAGAAGGGATTGTTCACTATGTTTACCGGTTGAAGAGTGATTATGGAATTCTCGTGCTGTTACATAACTCAATAAGTGCTTCTTACCTCTATTTTCCATTCATAAGTTACCATCTAAACAGCAGAAAAGAAGATTAGCTTAGAATTTGTTTAAATACACTCTATGCTCAATTTATGTTGTTTCTTTATGTTTTCCTCAGTTTAGGCATAAATATGAATTCCACATGGCTCATGTTTTCCCTAACCTTAGACAGTTATCCAGGGATTCTTCATTGCCCCTAGATAGAGATCATCTTTCCCTCGGTTAAGTTAAATGAGAGATTCTTAAGTGCCTCTCATTTCTTGCATATCATTCATCCTTTTAGTTTGAAGATTGTGTTATATGCAGCTATCCTGCTCCATATTTCTCTTATGACCAAGAAAACCCACTGGTAATCCTAACCCATGACTCCATGCCCAATGGTTTGAAACTTATCACTTCATGAATTACCTCTCTGCCTGAAAGCATTTTCCTTCCATCCAAACACAAACAAAAACCCCCTGAACCAAAAGCTAGCCTAAAATCGTCAACAAATTTAAATCATTAAGAGAGAGCCCTCTCTGATTGCAGGTAGGCTAGAACCTACAATCCAAATATTGGTTTGTGGTTACCTCGGCCGTATCCCTACAGGAGCCTAGGGACAACCTGAGTCATAACATAATGGTGACTTCGCTGGGGACTTCCTCAGATAATCTCACTAAACCAGTCTGCAGCCCCACAGAGGAAGAAACCGACCTTTGAAAGCTTCGGTCGACCTGTGTTCTTAGAAAAATTTTCCAAAATATAGAATAGAAGCTAGCTCCTAAAAATCAAGTGCGTAATACACGATCAAATCCTGATCCAAATCGCCCAGTTGTTTTTGAAAATCCGAATTTAATTCCTAAGATCATCAGAAAACAAAAGCACAAAGAAGACCCAACTGCTGCGAGTCCTGAAACAGTTCAGCCAAGCAGTGTTCCAACCCCTGTCAAAGTTTTATTCCGGTCAACCCCAAGTTCCCCTGGTTCATCACCTCCTTCTCCAAGCAACTCTTCTACACCTCCATCCTATACTCCTACTACCACTACTACTCCTTCTACCCCGGTTGTTCCTGTTATCCTCGCTGCCCTAGCTTTTCCGCTTATTCCCATCATCATGGCTAGATATGCGCCCTTACAGTTGCCTGCTAATCCCAGGGCTATGCCTCAGGACTACCAGTCAAAAATCACCTATTTTGATGGCACGAACTCCTGCACCGCCCTACAACATACAAAGAAAATGCAGGATTATTTCTAGAGTTATGAAATTGATGATGACAGTGTAAGAATGAAGATTTTTGTCCAAAGTTTGACTGGTGATGTCAGAACCTAGTTTAGGGCACTTACACCCAATTCCATATTAAACCCTGAAGCCTTATACCAGCCATTTATTAACAGATGGGAGAAAAAGAAAGATCCCCTACACATACTATCTGAGTATGATACTATCAAAAGAGGACCTCAGGAAATAGTTTTGGATTACTGTGCAAGGTTTAATAATGTTTACAATGCAATACCACAAAATTTAAGACCTCCACCTGATCTCGCTTTGTACAAATTCCCTGATGGCTTTGATGCTGAGATGACATATCATTTAAGGGAAAGAGCCCCTCAAAGCCTTGCAAAAATGAAAGATGTTGCTGTTAGTGTGGAGGCAAATCTAATTGCTAAAAGAAACAGAGCTAGAACTGAGAGAAGAACCACTTTCAAAGAAGAACCCTCAGCCTTTGATCAGAAGCTAGATGCTATCATCAGTGGCATCCACAGGCTGGGAGACAGAGTAGACAATGTTGAGAGGAAAACTTCATGGGAAGGTCAACAGCCCAATGCCATAAGGAACCCAAACTTCAAAAAAACTCAAAACACAAACGCTGGAAGGGCCAGTCTCGACCATGATATTAGGTCGCCTTTCCAAGAAAACTATGTTGAGGCATCTACATCCACTGAGCCCACAGATGGGACTCATATGAACTTGATAGATTCAGAAAATGAACAGCAAATCTTTCTTACTGAAGAAGACGGACTATACCCTGATGCAAAACAATTTCACACCAAGTCGGGAGAGTCCTTCAATTTTAAACAAGGCTATGATACCGTTGTGTACGAGGTACACAAGCAATACAAATTAAGAACAAGGACCATTGATGTTCCCCCATCTAGCAGAACAAAAGATAGCAAACAGCTCAACAAAAGTAAAGGAAATATCACCATTAATCAACCTGCTAACAGCTCTGTCCCAAGCCCGCATTAGGTAACTGTGGAGGATGTAACAAACACACACTCTCCTATTGATCAGCCTTCACCTCCCTCTTCCCCAAAAGAAGATCTGAATAGCACTCCTAAAAATCTTCCCAAAACAGAAATACCACACACTGTCATACCTCATGACATTGACATTCCAAAAGAAAACATAGAGAGTATGCCTGAAAAAGAGAAATTCACCACTATTAATGCCAAGAACTCATTGGAAAAACCATTTAGTTTAGAAGCAGAGATTGGAAAACTCAAGATATCCATTCCCCTCTCAGAACTTGCCAAACATGATGTATATAGGAAACAAATTCAAAGTTCACTTCAATTACCAGAGGTAAGGGATGATGTAAACGTTTTAGACGATACCCCTGAGCTGCTGTTTGGTCCAGAAGTTAACGGAAAATCAACATATGGACCTGTTCCACCTTTTTATGTCAGTCTACACATACATGACAAAATACTGCATAATGCTATGTTTGACTCAGGTGCCTCACATAACCTTATGCCCAAAGCTGTAATGGAAAGGTTGAACCTTGATGTCACAAGACCGTACAAAGATCTGTATT